>CAIGQQ010034621.1:206454-224106 GCA_903798035.1 Danio albolineatus
TTACATATATGTATAGATAGATATATCTATATATGTATATATCTTTCACTGTATCTGTACGGCTAAGAGAACGGATCTAACTCTGTGTCTATATATATATATATATATGTATATGTATATGTATGCTTATTTAAAAATGTTATCTAACAGAAGATTAGATCGGTCTGTATGTGACAAATATCAGAATTATTCAGAAGTGTAAACCTGTCTATTTGACCTGTATTTTGTGATTAGAACAGGGTCTGTTTGTACCATTGCTGAATGCTGTGAGAGGAATGTCTTCATCAGGAGGACCCACCCCTGCCTTCACAACTCTGTCAATCAGCCAGCCGCTTGACACCATCACTCATGTTGAGATCTCTCGTCCGGAGAAACGCAATGCCATGAACAAAGCATTCTGGCTGTATGACTTCCATATCGATCCTACACTTTGGCGTTCAATGAGTATTTTTATATTATTATTGATGATATTATTTCATTTTATGAAACACTTCCTTTTAGGCTTTGTAAACTTATTTCACAATTGTAGAGGGACATAATTAAATAGTAATGTTTACGAAGTAAATTCGAATTCTTTTAATCCTACTTATGATTTTATGTCATTTCTATGGTTTTGTAAAGTGTTTTATTTGAATGGCACTATGAGAATATGAAAATTGGTGTCTGTTTGTTTGTTTTTCGACCTCCAGTGAAATGGTTGACTGCTTTAATCAGATAGCTGAAGACCCAGAATGCCGTGCTGTAGTATTCTCTGGTGCCGGAAAACTCTTCACTTCTGGTAAATCTATCAAGCTTTATCTCATTTTACTATCTTTGCAATATCGTAACAAATATTACCCGTCAATAGTCTAAACTGTTTAGTTTCAGTTTCGCTTGTGCTTTGTTGATCGGTCTCTTATAATATAAAAATGTTTTAACAACCTCCAGCTAAAATGCTAATTCTTCATTGAACATTGAATTCATTAAGTTTTTCATTCCTCATAATAACACAGTAGTGTCAATCTCCGAGACATTACATGTGTGTCATTATGAACATGCTGTTAAAGGGAAAGTTCACGCAGATATTAAAATTCTGCCATAAAGACATCAATTCTAATTTTGGAAGGAGTGATTGATTAAGACGTGAATTATAAATGTATACAGTGTATGTAAAAGGGGTCAGTTGGCATTTCTGTGTGGAGTTTGCATGTTCTCCCTGTGGTTGCGTGGGTTTCCTCTGAGTCCAAAGACATGTGGAATAGGTGAATTGGGTAGGCTAAATTGTCTATAGTGTGTATGTGTGTGTGTGTGTGGATGTTTCCCAGAAATGGGTTGCAGTTGACCCGATTAATAAAGGGACTAAGCTGAAAAGAAAATTAATGAATGAATGTATGTAAAGGCTGCTGGATAAGATGTATTTATTTATGTATTTTATTTTTTTAATTTTTACATTACTACTGATTTATTGCAAAGGTATTGACCTCATGGGCATGGCCGGTGATATTATGCAGCCTGCAGGTGATGACACTGCCAGGATATCATGGAATTTGCGTCGCACCATAAGTAAATACCAAGAGACCTTCTCTGTTATTGAAAAGGTCAGTATTTTGAAATATCTGACATACTGTATACTGTGAACCGATAAAATTATATATATATATATATATATATATATATATATATATTGTGTGTGTGAGTACATTGATCAGAATTAAAGAACATCAATGTTTAATGCACAAAAAATGTTAAATACTAATATTTCTGAAGGTCACTGCAGTCAAAAATAAGTTCCTTCCTACTAAGCCCCTTCAGCACATTACCAGTTTTTGGTGGGACACCGCTAGTTTCTCTAGATTGGGCATGTCACTGCTGCATAAAACGTGCTGGCTCATTGAGGGAAATAACTACATTTTGCTGAATGAGCTTCTGATAAACGTTTGCATTCACGTTTGCCATGCAGTTCTATAAGAGGCCAGACCTCTGCTGCAGAAAACCACCTTTCACTGACTTCTTTGTACACTTTCCCATACAGTTTTCCATCAGACCCAAAATATACTTGCTTTCATTGCTAAAGTGAACTTTAATGCAGCATGATTTCCACAAAAGTTAGTCTAGCCTTTTGTTTCATTCAGTGAAAACTGGAAAGTTTATTACATTACCGTTCTCTAATTTTGATAAATGTTCTTTTTAAAATATCTAAATAGCTTTTTTTTTAATATATTCTGCTTCAGAATATGCCTAAATAAGTCATAAAATATGAATACAAATATATTATATTGTCTTTTTTGCATTTCTTTGCACAGTGTCCAAAACCAGTGATTGTAGCCATTCATGGAGCATGTATAGGAGGAGGTATGTTTCTATGAGCCGAGTTTCCAAGTTTTATACTGTCCATACTTTCTAGTTTAATTTATTGAAGAGACAGGATTTCAGTTTAGTTTTATAGCTTAATGTAGCGATACACAAATGGTATTGTGTGTGTATTTATATATATATATATATATATATATATATATATATATATAGATAGATAGATAGATAGATAGATAGATAGATAGATAGATAGATAGATATGTATACACCCAAAAAGATTTGCCACTGAGAGAAATAGAGTACTCTGAAACAACTTCAGAGTAATGGTCCATTAGTTATGTAATGTTAATGTACTTACCAACATTACTAAGTATGAATAATCTTGTGGAGCATTTATTAATCACAGTTCAATATTAACTAATGCATCATTAATATCTAAAGTTCTGCTTGTTAACCTTAGTTATTTGTATATACATTAACAAACAACTAACGGATTATTATTTTAAAAGTGTTTATCATTTACCAAATGTTGATTGAGACAAAATTTGTTGGCCCTATTTAAGAATTAACCTGTCTGCATCGTAAAATGACAACAAACAGGTTGAGAACTAATTCATATCATGTTTTGTGCTTCCTTTTAAACAACTTTGTACTAGTGAAGTTAGGTTCTACACTAAGTTGCTCCATATGAAAAGAAAAAAAATGTTACCAATAATTTGTTTGTGTTTGTGTATGTGTTTTACAGGAGTTGATTTGATTACAGCATGTGATATACGCCTGTGTACACAGGATGCCTGGTTTCAGGTCAAGGTGAGAATTTTTTTATGTTTTTGTAGATGGTTGTGATTTTGAATGACAGCTTTTTAATTTTCAACTATGTTAGGCTCCCTTTAATCCCAAAATGTACTCCTCTGTGGTCACTAGTGTAAAATGATATTAGAATAAACTTATAAACTGCACATGTTCATTTATTTAAATGCCTTGGCCCTGAATGAATTGTTTTCTGTTCAGGAAGTTGATATTGGTTTGGCTGCTGATGTTGGGACTTTGCAACGCCTTCCCCGAGTTATTGGAAGTCGAAGGTACTTACTTAATATTAAAGTGTGCTATACAGTAAAAACAGTTGCAGTTCTTTGTCTTAATGCAATTAATAATAAAATATGCTGTCACTGTCTTTAAGTCTAGTGAATGAATTGGCTTTAACTGCAAGGAAGATGTATGCTGATGAAGCCAAGAGCTGTGGATTGGTCAGGTGAGATTTAAGCATCAAGATGAGATGTTATAATATAAGTACAGCATGTATTATAACAGTTTTTTCCGTGCTTGGGTTTTACAGTGTAAATTAGAGCTTGAATACATCAAAGATGCATTGGAAAAAGTAGATGTTTCTCGTAAACACCGACTGAACATGACTTTATTTTGTCTTGTCACACATAAAGTACTGTAAATTTGTAATTCCTCCACATTATTGCTCACAGTTACTGTACAAAACAGAAAGTTTGTCATGCACTTTACAGCACTTTACAGAAACACACAGGTAAATGACACACTACATCAAAGGTAATAAACTAAAAAAAATGCAAAGACATAATACATTTTAGTAGACATGGGTTCTCTCTTCTTCCATGCAGCCGTGTGTTCCCGGATAAAGAGACTATGATGGCTGGAGCTCTGGAGATGGCACAAGAGATTGCCAGCAGAAGTCCGATAGCAGTCCAGGGAACCAAAGTCAATCTCATTTACTCCAGAGACCACAGTGTTCCAGATTCTCTGAATTATATGGTAAGATCAGAACTGTTAGTTTGGTCATTATCACTAATAAAAAACATCATGTAATAACCATTAAACATTCCTTCATAATAAATAAATATGTGTTTACGTAAGTACTTTGGGTATAGAAACGAACCACCCCCCTTCAAAATAATTACATTTTGTTGCATCGAAGCCTGAAATGAAGACAGACACAGTTTTTGTTTTATCTAACTCTATTTACTTATACCAAAAGATATAACGCCATCATGTCTGAAAAAAAAAAAAAAACTTATAAAAAAGGAATCAATGGGTTGGAAAAAGGATCACCCCCTTGTTTCAGTATTTGGTTGAATAACCTTTTGCTTTTAATACAGGCTTTAATCTGTTGGGATACGTTTCTACTAACTTTGCACATCAAGACTTTGCAATATTAGAATCAGAATCAGTTTTATTGCCAAGTGTGCTTCACACACACAAGGAATTTGCTTTGGCTACAGAAGCTTCCAGTGTACATAAAGTGACAAGTGACAACACAGAATAAATATTTTAAAAAAGAAGACGGTATACATTAAACAGAGATGCAGTCAGTCCAACGATCTGGATGTTGAAATGTATGTACAGATTTGTTATAAATATACAGGTTATAAGGTGCCGTGTACAGGTTATAAGGTGCCGTCTGTATGCAGACTCGTCACCGTTCTGGATGAGGCCGATAACAGTAGTGTCGTCCTCAAACTTCAGGAGCTTGACGGAGGGATCTTTTGCGGTGCAGTCGTTGGTGTACAGGGAGAAGAGCAGTGGGGAGAGAACACATCCTTGGGGGGCACCAGTACTGATGGTGCGGCTGTCAGACGTGATTTTGCCCGTTCTGACTAGCTGTTGTCTATCTGTCAGAAAGCTTGTGATCCACTGACAGACAGAGCTAGGAACAGAGAGCTGGGTCAGTTTGTGCTCGAGCAGTGATGGGACGATGGTGTTGAAGGCAGAACTAACGTCCACAAACAGAATCCTTGCATAGTTCCCTGGTTTGTCCAGGTGTTGTAGGGTATAATGCAGCCCCATGTTGACTGCATCATCCACAGACCGGTTTGCTCTATAGGCAAACTGCAGGGGGTCCGGTGATGTCTTTCAGATACGCTAGAACCAGTCTTTCAAATGACTTCATGACCACAGATGTTAAGGCAACAGGTCTGTAGTCGTTGAGTCCGGTGATCTTTTGCTTCTTCTGGATTGGGATGATGGTGGAGCGTTTGAAGCAGGATGGAACTATGCGCTGTTCCAATGATCTGTTGAAGATCTGCGAGAAAATGGGAGCCAGCTGGTCAGCGCAGGTTCTCAGACAGGCTGGTGAGACACCGTCTGGACCTGGCGCTTTCCTTCTCTTCTGTTTACTGAAGACCTGACGCACATTATCCTCACTGATCTGAAGATCAGGGGGGGAGAGGGAGATGTCTGTAGGTGTTGATGGCTGTGTATAAAGATGGTCAGGGCGGTTTTGGCTGGAGGTGGCTAGAGGTGTTGATGGCTGTGTAGAGGGTGTCTGGTCGAAGGTGTCAAATCTGCAGTAGAACGTGTTCAGGTCGTTAGCGAGAAGTTTACTGCCTTCGATACTGGGGGGAGATGTTTTGTGATTGGTAATGGTCCTCAGACCAGACCACACTGATGCAGGGTCGTTAGCAGAAAACTGGTTTTCCAGCTTTTTTGCATAGTTCTTTTTAGCCACACCAATCTCCCTTGTCAAAGTGTTCCTGGTTTTATTGTAGATAATCCTGTCCCCACTCCTGTAGGCATCCTCTTTGACCTGACGAAGCTGTCTGAGTTTTGGTGTGAACCATGGTTTATCATTGTTAAATGATAAGTAGGTCCTGGTAGGGATGCATAACTCCTCACAGAAACTGATATGCATCTTTTATTGTTGTGTAGCAATGGTCCAGAATGTTATTGTCTCTGGTAGGGCATGTAATGTGCTGTCTGAATTAAGGGAGTTAATGTGTGAGTGTTGCCTGGTTAAAGTCCCCAAGAATGATAAAAACAGAGTCTGGGTGTTTTTGTTCTGTCTCTGTGATTAGATCAGCCAGCAGTGAAAGAGAAGTACTCACGTGCGCTTGCGGTGGGATGTAAACACTGAACAGAATAAACGAGGAAAACTCCCGCGGCGACTAGAACGGCTTACAGTTAATGAAAAGCACTTCCACGTCAGGGCAGCACATCTTCTTTAACACAGTTACATTCGTACACCACCTTTTGTTGATGTAAAAGCATATCCCACCACCGCGCGTTTTCCCCGTTGCCTCCGTGTCACGATCTGCTCTGCACAGCTGAAAGTCCGGTAGTTGTAATGCGCTGTATAATAATAATTATATTATACTATTATATATTTTTATTATTATATATTTACTATTATTATATATTATATATTTTTATATATTATACTATTATATATTATTCTGTATAATAATAATAATAATATTAATAAAATTCCAATAGGGCCTACGCACCGTTCCGATGCTCAGTCCCTAATGATGCATCTTCAAAGTTATTACAGCATATCATAAAACATGCAACAATCTATTTAGTTTAAATCAATCTTTATATCTCTGTAAAATGTACTTAGATAATGTTCACACAGCACTAATAATATGAGAGCATATGTTTGACCATGGACAGAAAAGAAGTGAAGACAACTAACCTACAGTGTATTTAAGTATACAGACGTTTGTTAAAATAATTTTCATGACTTTTCCAAAACTTTGTGGGTTTTTCAGGTTTTCCAAACATTTCCAGGTTTTTTATGACCGTATGATCCCTGAATTTTGAACATGCTTTAATGCTGTATGGCAAATCAAATGATAAGACATGCATTAAATGTTAACTTGCTTGAATTTTTAGAATTTTTATAAATTTCATAATATTTTATGTAATTACACCTTTGTTTCCTTTACCTGTTTGTTTCCGCAGAACACATGGAACATGAGCATGCTCCAAACCCAAGATTTAATGAAGTCAGCTCAGGCAGCGATGGAGAAGAAGAACCTCAAAGAAGTTACTTTCTCAAAGCTCTGAGATTCTAAGCACCCAAAACACAGATTATAAATGTCATTGAACGCCGTCTCCTGAGATCAATTTGATCTTAATTAACATGATTTTTTACAACTGAAACATAACTATAGCCATTACATATTTAAAATCTGTCTTCACTTTCACTGGGTACATTTCTACGGTTTGAAGTTATGTCTTTCTGGGTGAAGTTAAATGAATGTTTGATTTAATATTTTAATGGTTGCCTTCGATGCTGATTCACAAATGTTAATAAACCAAAAAGCTGCTAAGCCTGTTCAGTGCTTTAAAGCACCCTAAAACCTTAACACCTTATAAAGATACATACATAATCAGATTTTGACTTGCATTTTAGTGTATGATTCAAGACTTTTGCATCAAACATGTAAAAATGTGATATTTTCAATTGTGATATGTTTTGCATCTCAATAAAAAAAGCTAATGCTCAAATAAGTGTCTAGTCAGCTGAGTATGCTGAAGAGAAACTAGTTTGGTCTTGAAATATGCACATCATTGCAGCGTGGATATCATATGGGCATCTGTGCGTTCTGGTTTCAGGTATTCGTAATCATACAGCATAAACGCTATAGATGCATGTACAGACTTTGGACATCATATCAAATTATTGGCTACACTGTTAGGTATAAAAATGCTGATCCAGTCTTGTGTATTCTAAAACCATCATACACAACTGAACCAGAGGGATCTTAGACATCTCTACGATAATCGGCAATGATGTCTGTGATGAGCTGCATCACTGTCATTCTGCTGATCGACCTGGTTTGCTCTGGTAAGATTGATTCTGCTACCTTAAACTCTTCCAAAGCACTGTTGTTCACATAAAAGCATTACTTGGAATGGGGTCAGTATGATTTTTGTCATGTTTTTTAAAAGAAGCTTATTGTGCTCACAAAGGCAAAATTTACTTTTTCAAAAATACAAAAAAAATTGAGAAATACTATTTAAGAATCTTATTTAATATATAATCCTTTGTAATTTATTCTTAATTCAAAGTTGGATGTTCAGAATCGTTACTCAGATATGTTGTATCACACGATCCTTCAGAAATCATTATAATATGCTGATTTTTTTATTCTATTAAGAGATGTTATAATTCCGTGTTCAAGCATTACTAACAATTCTTATAATTACCAATGTAATGCATGCTTCATTCATTTGTGGAAACAAATGTAGGATATTTTGGTAAAATATCTTTTATCCGTCAAAGACACATTCAGTTGTTCAATAGTGAAAATAAAGGACATTTTGATGGAAACATATATGGGACATGTTATACAAAAATATATACAATGATCAGATAATTGTAATACTTTCCATAGGATTATGAAAGGACTATGATGAAAAATCAGCTTTAAATCACAGGAGGAAAAAAAAAAACTTAGATTAAGATTAAACTTAGATTAAATTAAAAAAAATGTATTTTGGCAATTTTTTTAATGAAAATAATGCAACCTTAATAAGCAAAATAACCTTAAAAACATATTGATGCCATACTTTTGACTGGTAGTGAAATGTTTATATAAAATGTTATACATGTGTAAATTCTAGGCATGGGCCAGTGTAAGATTCTGACGGTATGATGACCTTGGATAAAAATGTCTCGGTTTCACGGTATGACGGTATTGTGATTACTGCTCTGAAATATATTCTTTTGTCTGGGTTAAAAAGCCCTTTGAACACAGTATGTTTTATTTTGAGAAACATTTAAAGTATTTTAGGGCAGTAAACATGTAAGGCTAAATAATTCAATTGAATCATTGATTTCTGCGGTCTTCGTTTGTTTCAAAAACACAGATGTCTTTACAATTTACAACAGCATCTTTGATAACACTTTATTTTGATGGTCCATTTGAGTATTAGTAGACTGTCTACTTAATATCTGTTGATACTGACATTCAACAGACATTTAACTGACTATAAGAAACTTTGCAAGTACATTACACTAACCCTAACCTCAACCCTAACAGTCTACTAATCATCTAATGAGAATTAGTTGCAATGTTACTTAAATTCAACAAACGGACCATCAAAACAGAATGTGACCGCTTCTTTGGATACTTTTCTGTGGAACACCTTTCCTTAATATATTTTAAATATTTTTTAAAAAAAATGTATAGCTTCAAATAGGTATAGCTTACATGTCTTAAAGTTATTTTATACCTAGTCGGTACAGTCCCTATCACAAAATTAATTCAAAAGCTTGTCATATTAACAATGTACAATTTTATTTAATTACAGTTTCAATGTGCTTTAATTTCAAAGAGTTAATTCTTTGAAATTAATTCAATCATTTCAAAGTTCAAAGAAAGTTTCGTAAAGGTTCAGTCTAGATTTTCAGTCAGATATGTTTGTTTTTTGTAGGCCTGATAATTGACTAAAACATGGTTGTTGCTTGTTCTTTTAAAAGTTTGTATTTATATAGCCAATTTAACCAATTTACATTTAGTCTGTTAACCTAAAAAATCTAAATAAAACCCAACCTGATGTTTTAGATTTTTTATTATTATCATTATATTTCAATGAATATTGCAACTGTCCCTGTGGGTACAGTGGGTGTCGGATAGATATGGGTTCATTACAATAAAATTTCCACAGAAACTCTGAGAAACTGAAGGAAATGCAAAAACTGTTGTAACTGTCCCTACTATCCTAGGTAGCTATAAACAGTAGCTTGTACTGCAAATCCTGAAAAATGGCTGAGGCTCTTTTTTTGTTCCAGCTGAAGTAAATCTTTTTATTCTCACCCCACTTTACATAACCAAACTCTATACCATGTATATTTTAGGTCAAGTTCTTTGGAGAATAAAGGATCATGTGCATAACATACAGCAAGCCAAAGCAAAACAGCACATGACACACGCTACTCCAAAAAAAGGCACAATTCACCAACCCGTGGACCACTTTGACAGGCAAAATGACAAAACCTTACCACAGGTAATGAATCAAATTTACTAGACATACCTTTCATTCACATCCTGCTTTAAATTGGCTCTGAATTTTTCTAAAGCAAACATTTAATAATAGCCATTTTTATAATTATTACATCAACTTGTGATTGTATTTATATTAAAATGAATGAATAAATTGTACGTGTAAACTTCTATTGTCATGATAAGATGTTATTATTTCTTGTTCTGCACAGAAATACTTTGTGAATGACGTATACTGGCAGCGTTCAGATGGACCAGTGTTTCTCTATATAGGAGGAGAAGGCCCTCTATCCAAATTCTGTGTGTTATTTGGTGAGCAACAGTTTTTCTTGTTCAAGTCCTAACATTACAATATATGTTGCTAAAGCTGAAATACAGGTTTTCACAATCGAGGTCAATTTTCAGTACTCTACACTCAAAATTCAAAACCATTGCCAAAATTGAACATTTTTGTAAAACTCTCAACTCTTTTTTCCCCCGCCCAAATTGGATACAATCAGAGGTGGGTAGTAACAAGTTACATTTACTTCGCTACATTTACTTGAGTAAACTTGTTGGGTAACGTGTACTTTTTAAAGTGCATTAAAAAGTGTGTACTTTTACTCTTACTCAAGTAAATTATTAGAGAAAATAATTACTCTCACTTCGCTACATTTGGCGGCGTTCCTCTGTTACTGTCAAATGAAAACAAATATGATTTATATGATTTGTTTACAAATATACAAATAATATATACCATTTTTACAGACGTTTTCATACTTGACATTACTGTATGCAAGAGGGTCCAATCACAGCATAACAGCAGACCAAATCCAGAACACCAAACTGGTTTATCCCAAAATCTGATATATGGAAATACGTATGTAAATTACATACTATATGGATTTCATATATATATATATATAGAATATACAGCATACATGTCAAATTATTGCAAAAAATGAATTTTTTTCAACCATTAGAATTACAAATATGTACATATATGTTATGTAAATATATATATATATATATATTATATTTTATCTACAAATATATTACTTATTTTTTTAACAGTCAACCTACATTATGATTGAATGGATAAAACTTAAGTTCAGTCATTCTACTGTCTGTATTATTCCCTCAATACTTCAATATTCAATACTTTTTTTGAATGCTTGTTTATTGAAACGATGTGTGGCCTATCTTGTGTGCTGGTGATCTACATTGATGTTCCTGTGGTGTTCGTATGATAAAAGGATTATTTGAATTAATGATCCTGCAAACGCAGGACTTCTTTAAAGAAATGAAAGTAGTGCTTTACAATAAGGTTCATTAGTTAATGCATTTACTAACATGCGCTAATCACGAACAGCACTTGAACAGCATTTATTAATCATAATTGAACATTTACTAATGCTTTATTGACATCCAAGTCCATGCTTGTTAACATCAGTTAATGCATCGTGAGTAAACATGAACTAACAATGAACAATTGTATTTTCATTAACTAGCGTTAAATAACATGAACAAATACTGTAGTAAATGTATTGTTCATTGTTTGTTCTTGTTAGTACATGCATTCATTAACATTAACTAATAAACCTTATTGTAAAGTGTGATCATCTAGAGTTTTGAAAACTGACATCAGTCTTCTATAAAATTTGTGGCAAAATGATTTTAAAAAACAGTAATTACCCCCTCCTAAATATCATTGCTGTTTTCATCTGAAATGTCCACTGGGTGGCACCAAATGGCAGTTTGCTTGGTGTGGTTTGAGTAAAGTCAGTAATGGGGGAGAATTATAGTCGAACAGATAAAGTCTGCTGGGGCTGTACCTTAGAGGGTTCTAAAGTCCCAGTGATGGGCACAATATAATGTTAATGAGCACCATCTTTCATATGAGACATTAAACCAAGGTCCTGATTTTCTGTGGCCATTAAAAACATCCCGAGGCACTTTTCGTGAACATCGGTGTCCTGGCCATATTTCCTCCATCGGCCCTTACCCATCACAGAACTTGAACCGAATCTCTGTCTATCCACTTGCAGATGGAGTGTGGTGAGTGCTCCGGAGCCGTTTTTTGTAGCTTCCCTTGCATCATCCGGCTGGATGCTGCACTCTGGTGTTGATGAGGAAACACCTCTCATATGATTGTAAAATGCTGATGGCAATACACAGTAAATTGGCCAAACAATGTACAACGTGCAGCCTAACAATCCTTTAGAGCAGTGGTTCTCAACTGGTTTGGCCACGGGACCCACATTTTTACATGGTCATCAAGCTGCGACCCAAATTTTTAGGAACTGTAATATAATTTTAGGAATTATAATTAATTTGTATTTATTTGTTAACACACACAAGTAGTGACAGAAAAATCATGAGAAAATCAGCAAGACTTACAAATAAACAATATTTTATTGCTGACATTTAACAAAATGTATAAAAACGTACAAACACTGTAAACAGAGGTTAGGGTGAGGAAAGGTTGTTACCATAAACAAAACTGAACTGTTAATAAAACATGAACACTGATCCTGTTGAACAGAACAAACCAGCAAATTGTAAAATGATCAAAACATCCATAACCATTTTTACATCTAATATGACAGCAATTATAAACATCTGTTTCACTTAACAGTAATCTGGGAAGATAATGACATAACTGAGGATGTCCTTTACTGATGTGATAAGAGTTTCAAAGTCAGGAGTGATGGTAGACAGCGCTACCCGAAGATCGTGCTCTATGTCCCACCTGTTCCTTTGCTTTGAGTCAAGCTGCACCAAGGAAGAGAAGCCACTTTCACACAAATACGTAGTTCTGAATGGGATGGGTTTGATCGCACTCTCAGATCGCGGAAACTGGGAGAGGCTTACTTCACTGAATTTCTTTTTCAGCGTCTTATCACGACAGATCCACGAGCTGACTCTCTATGTTGCTCGGCAACGTGACGCTTTCCACGTCGATTCCAAAGGGATCGGTTGTCGTGCGCGCATTTCAAAATAAAAGTCCGGTATACGCAAAACAAGTTAAAAGTTAAACTTTTGTTGTTTTTTTGACCACACACTCTGCGACCCACTGAAAATGTTCCTGCGATCCACTTTTGGGTCGCGACCTACCAGTTGAGAAACACTGCTTTAGAGGATTTGGATTTCGAAAGATATTTGTATTTTATTTGTCTGCTAATGCATAGATACCTGTCTTTAGTCTAGAGTTAAACTGTCTACTTGCCAGTCAATTTTGAGAATCTAGGAATAATCAGTTGTCCAGAATTGAACGTGAGAGGCTGTAATACACAAGGAGCTCCCTCAAATACTGGGAACCTAAGTCATTCAGGGCTTTGTAGGTAGTCAATAAGATTTTAAAATGTATATGATGTTTAAAAGGGAGCCAAAGCAATGCTGAGAGAGCCGGAGTAATGTGATCAAATTTCTAAACTCTAGAAAGCTGCATTTTCAACTGGATATAGTTTTGTTAATTAGGCCTACAGGACAACCACTTGTATTACAATAATCTAACCGAGAGGTCATAAAACCATGAATAGGTTTTTGTATTAGACATTGATAGCTTATCGTCACCTTAATTATAAGGTTCTATCTGCGTTCTGAATAATTTTGAGATATTGAGCTTCAAAGTTTTTGCATTCCATAGCAAACAGTACATGAGTAACATTTGTTTTTTAAATGAAAAGTCTTAAAATGTAAACAACTTATAAAAAAAAAAACATCCCATAATGTAAATAAGTCCTCAGTTAATAAGAATATGTCAATAACTCAGTTTTGACAAAAATGTCAGATAGAACCTTATGATTCGACATGTCAAAGTTTGGCGATATTTTTAAAGGGTTGATCCAGAGTGTACTTTTAAGGCTTGGTTGTGATTATGTAGTGCAAAGCAATGTGTGCTCATGCTTCACTTATTCGTTATTTTTTAATCTTACTTTGATTTATATACATTTCAGGTCACCATGTGGAGATGGCAGAGAGACACGGAGCGCTGCTGGTGGCTCTAGAGCATCGGTTCTACGGGGAGAGCATCAACCCAGATGGTCTAGAGACAGACAAATTAAGAGATCTTTCCAGCCAACAAGCGTATGTGATGGTGACAGACATTTCCATCGCCACAGTGACATTTCTAACATGTTTCATCACCTTCCTGTCTCAGTTTGGCAGATTTGGCTGCTTTCCATCATTATATCAGCCAGCGTTTCAGCCTTTCTCAAAAGAACACCTGGATCAGCTTCGGGGGTTCCTACGCTGGAGCTCTCTCAGCTTGGTTAAGAGGAAAGGTTTGTTCTCCATCGTCTCATTGTTGTTCAGTTTAAGAATTGTACAGTGGTTTACTTCATCTAGATTTGCAGCTCAAATAACCCATATTAGAGTATGACATCTCTACCCAGATTTATTACCAGAATCAACAAGGTAAGATTTTGTATTGTACAATTGTAAAACTTTATTTATTAAACAGTATATATAGTTTTTTTGTTTAAATGGTGAAATTTTGTTGCACTATAAAATAACTGTCCAAAAGTAGTTTATAATATAATTCAATATTTTAATGATGAATTTTCAGCTTCATTACTCCAGTCTTCAGAGTCACATGATCCTTAATTATTATTATTATGTATCACAGTGGCGCAGTGGGTAGCACAATCACTTCACAGCAAGAAGGTCGCTAGTTCGAGCCCTGGCTGGGTCAGTTGGCATTTCTGTGTGGAGTTTGCATGTTCTCCCCGTGTTCGCATGGGTTTTCTCCGGGCAGGTCCTGATTAAGAATTCAGAGGCCCCTGGGCACAATGTCTTGTAGGGCCCCCTACCTGGCCGCACCCCTATAGTTGAATTAAAAATAAGATAATTTTTTAAAAATAAAATTAATCTATTAATCTTTTAAATAAATGATATCCAGTACATATATTTCTAGTCTACAAAGATTTAACTTATTTTTAAAGCATTTAAAGCATACTTTAAAGAAACAAAAACTAATAAAACCAGTGAAAATTAATGGATTTTAATATACTTGTTCAAGTTCACTGAAGCAGAACTAGAAATATATATTTAAGGGTATTTTTAATGTATAACTTCTAAAAATTTATAATGCATATGATTTGGATTTAACACCTCTCAATCCAGTGTTATATATCTGAGTCTTCTATAACACACACACTTATTAATGATTCCTTCTTGTCTTCCACGTAATGAAGAGTAGGCAAAATCTGATATGATGTGGGGAAAAAGAGAAGAACGTGTTCGTCAGATGCTGGATTCGAACCGGGTTCATCATCAGTCGCATCAAAACATATTGCTGTGCACTTTACGAGCTACACCACTCACGCCGATGTCAGTTGTGCTCTTTAGTTATGTTTTCTCTGTCAATTAAACAGTGATGGGCGGGAATCTCAACTAGCTTATTCCAACGAGGTGCGCTATCTGCATTTTCTTCCCCCCTCGCAAAGACCCCAGGAGCGCACGGGCCCCTGGGTCTGTACCCATAATGCCCGTTGGTTAATCCGGCCTTGCCTCTGGGTGCTCCGGTTTCCGCCACAGTCCAAAGACATGTGGTATAGTTGAACTGAATAAGCTAAATTGGCCGTAACGTATGTGTGTGAATGCTAGAGTGTATGGGTTATTCCCAGTGTTGGGTTGCGGCTGGAGGGGCATTCGTTGTGTAAAACATATGCTGGATAAGTTGGCAATTCATTCCGCTGTGGCGACCCCTGATTAATAAAGAGACTAAGTAAAAATAATGAATGAGTTACTATTAGTATTATTATTAATATTATTATCATTAACGGTAATAGTAATAAATATAATATACTTCTAGTAATAATTTCATTTGAAACCACATACAATAAGTAATAAATAAATATTTAATAAATAAGTATTTAACAATTTAACTTTTTTTTGTTTTTTACATTTTATAAATGCCACCGTCATGAACAAAATAATTTTATTTAAATTTTTATATATATTTATATATTACAGTGACCGTTAGACATCTTGTGAGCTGTAATAATAAAAGAAATGTGTACATAATTGCACACAACTACAGTAACCCTATCAAAACCTAAATATTATTTTAAATAATGTACAATGTTCTAATAAAAAAATAAATGTTAAGTTACAATAAACGATATTGTATTTAAAATAAAATAAAAAGTGAAGTTTTATCAAAATCTTTTTATCAGTTTTATCAGTGGAACACTAAATGATATATATATTTTATTTAATAACTTATTTTAATGTTTCTCTGGTAGTTCCCTCATCTTATCTTTGGAGCAGTGGCATCATCCGCTCCTGTTTATGCTGTTTTGGACTTTAGCTCTTACAATAGGGTAAGTTTTGCATCCTGTAAATCCTGGAGTTATTATTCATTTGTACACAAAACTTTCAGTAGTTATTGCATTATTTGTAAAGTTTGGCATTTTTGTTTAGGCCTCAGCATTTAGATGTTTAGGCCTCCTGTTAATTTGTTTTGTTTTCAAATATTTCCCAAATTATGTTTAACGAACCAATGAATTGTTCACAGTATTTCCTATCATATTTATTCATATTTTAAAGTCTTGTTTGTTTTATTTCGGCTGGAATGAAAGCTGTTTTGTATTGTTTCAAACCGTTTTAAGGTCAATATTATTAACGATTGACTACAGAACAAGCCATCGTTATACAATAATTTGCCTAATTATCGTAACTTGCCTGATTAGTCAAGCCTTTAAATTGCACTTTAAGCTAAATACTGGTGTCTTTAAAGAATCTAGTAAAATATTATGTGCTGTCATCATGGCAAAGATAAAATAAATCAGTTATTAGAAATTAGTTATTAAAAATGTATATATAAATGTATGTATATAATTTTTTTTATTTATTTATTTATTTATTTATTTATTTTCCCAGGTGATTGGTCATAGTCTAACTAATGAGGCAGTGGGTGGTTCTAAAAAGGTAAGAGCACATTTAAGGTCAAGCTGAATTTGTGTTTGTGAGCCTATCCATCTGAGTGTATGTGTCCAGTGTGTAGCAGAAGTGAAGGGGGCATTTGCAGCAGTAGAAGCAGCTCTGCTTATGGGAAATGACACAGAAGTGGGAAAAGAATTTGGCTGTTGTGAGACTCCTTCGAAGCTGGAGGACAAGACAGAACTGCTGCACAGTTTGGCTGATATATTTATGGGAACTGTCCAGTACAACGAGCAAGGTGTCGCGTTCAGCATCGCAGAGCTTTGTGAAATCATGACCAATAAGAGTGATCCGAGGGAGGAGGCTTATGATCGTCTGGTCAAACTAGTGATGGTAACAGTTTCTCGCATCTCACAATCTCATATCTCACAATCTCATATTGTGTGTGTGTTGTTTCTAAATGGGTATGACAGAGGTATTACAAGAAGAAGATGACTTATGAGGACATTTCCCATGTCCCCATTTTTTTTTTTTTTTAAAAGGCTCTTAAATGATACAATGATTTTTTTTCCCAGAACGTTTCCTAAGGGATAAAGTAAGGTGTAGTATACAGTTAATACAGTATAAAAATCAGTACAATTGTAAGTCACCATAAAGGTGTGTGTGTGTGCATAATCCAGTGTTAGTAATGTGTGTTGGTGTGTATGAGTGAAGTCCAGTTAAACACTAATTG
>CAIGQQ010034621.1:224116-259012 GCA_903798035.1 Danio albolineatus
TGAAGTCCAGTTAAACACTAATTGTCCTCATAATCAAGTGTTGGTAATGTGTGTTGGTGTGTACGAGTGAAGTCCAGTTAAACACTTATTGTCCTCATAATCAAGTGTTGGTATTGTGTGTTGGTGTGTTTGAGTAAAGTGTTTAGTGTGTGTAACACTCATGGCTGTCCTCATAATGCATGATTAAATCAGAAATACCCACTTTTGCCCTGTCCCCACATTGTTGTAGGTTGTCAGGTGTTTATATTTTCAGACTGTGAAATCACAATAATTAAATTCTGAGTAGTCAGAATTTTTCCCCGAGCAAAAGGGACTCTTAGACAAAAGGAAAAATGGGTCCCAATCATACCTGTCAACCCTCCCGTTTTTTCCGGGATTCTCCCGTATTTTACAGTTCTATCTAGCTACTATCCCGTAAAGGTATTTTCCCGTATTTCTCCGTATTTTCAGTGATTCTCTGAAGGGTGACAATAAACATTAAAGAGCCGATCCTCCCTATACGCAACCCATAACCGCCGAACCACCAGGGGCCGCCCCTTGCTCTTAAATGTGAGTCCGTTCTGTGCTTTCGGTTTATTTAGGCATGAAACACCGTGATATTAACATAAAAACGGCGGAATTCCCTTTTCTTTTCATTACAGGTGCCGTCGCTTCTCCTATGCAATCCTCAAAAAAGTCACATAGCTATGCGTGACTCAGCTGACGCGCTTCGTAGTGATAAATAGACGCTGTTTCCCAAACGGATTCTGTACACGCGATTTGAAGCGGAGCGAAAGTCTGGGTTTTTGGTGCATATTTGAACAGACATACACATAATAATAATAACATCTAAAGATGTCGATCTTGGTGGGGTTTTTTCCAAACACAACTAATTTGTCCTTAATTAGCATAAAAAGTTAGGAAAGCAATCGAATGCTTTCATTATAGCGTTATTATAATGTATTTTAAAGTTACACCTCTGTTATTTAATGTAATAAATCGAAAAATCTAAATAAATTAGGTTCAAGCATCGCTCTTTAATCAGAATGTTTCCATTTTTTTTTGTTCGGGGGGTGTTATCCCTTATTTTTACATCCCAATGTTGACAGGTATGGTCCCTATAAACCAGCATGCAACTTGTCTGAGAAAAAAATGTCATAATAAACCATTAGTACCAGTATGTGTCTATGAAAAAGCATTAACTAATTACATATTTTGCTCATTTAATTAATTTTTGCTCATTAATTTAGTATTCAAATGAAGCTCAACAGCAATTTGAGAAACAGTTCTATGTCTTATATTTGGCATTAATGTTTGTTCAGATGTACCGTGCCAGAGAAAATCTCCCATGTCTTGATGTCTCTTATGAGAAGCTTTTTCTTGAACTCAACAACCCTACAGCCACATCTAGTTACAGACAATGGTTCTACCAGACCTGCACGGAGTTTGGCTTTTGTGAGTATTAGAAATCTGCTATTCTTTTTGGTCATTATTTAATGTCTAGTTCTCAAACAAATACAGAGTTATTCAAACATTGACACACACACACACAAAAAAAAAAAAACGCTATTGAGAGATGCCTCGTCAGTCATCACACAGATAAACAAAGTACCTTGAAGCTGAAAACACAGAATTTTTTTTTAAACATCCCTGTTTTATAATTTATGGTAACAAAGTTGTCACTACAGTCCTGAACTGTAAAAGAGACTGAAAAAAGCTGATCAAGATCCCAGCAGAGCAGTGTATGATATTATTGATGCCTGTGAGTGAAAACAGGGTAAGTCATGCCTGTTTCTGAAAGAGAGGTAACTTTTACTCAGAGTCAGTTACCGTGGTAACTTACTCTTTGAACCTAACCTTGTCGGGAGCAGGGTTTATTCTCTAAACTCTGGGTTTCTGTTGATCTCCTTCCTTTTTTAAAAGACGAAGCAGTATTTCTTGCCTAAACCTTAGTTATTCATTGCCTACATTTCAGCCACACAAAGAACAAAGTTACGAGAACGGCTTGACCTTTTTTGGGAAAATTACAATTAGATTCAATACTAAAGTTTTAAGTTTTACCTTTGATATTAGTGCATAAAATAAATAATTAGCTTAAATTCACTGACCTTCGACAGGGGCAAGTACTGTAATTAGATTGATGGGATTATTACTTGTTCTAAAGCAATTTTTTAGTACTGCTTACAATCTAAATGTCATATCAACCTCTACCACTCGACTCTATCAATGAAAAAGCAGACTAACAAGTGCACTTCTAAATCTTTTTAAAACTCAGTTTTAGAAATTTTATCTTAAACTGATCGACGTGTTTAAAATTAAAAACCTTATATTAAGCCTTTCCACTGAACATTAAATTGAGGTTATATGCAATCTTGTTTTTTCAAATTTGTTGTGGAAACTATGCAGTAGCTTTCATTCATTCATTTTCTTGTCGGCTTAGTCCCTTTATTAATCTGGGGTCGCCACAGCGGAATCAACCGCCAACTTATCCAGCATATTTTTTACGCAGCGGATGCCCTTCCAGCCGCAACCCATCTCTGGGAAACATCCATACACACACACATTCACACTCATACACTACGGACAATTTAGCCGACCCAATTCACCTATACCACATGTCTTTGGACTTGTGGGGGGAAACCGGAGCACCCGGAGGAAACCCACGCAGCCACAGGGAGAACATGCAAACTCCACACAGAAACACCAACTGACCCAGCTGGGGCTCGAACCAGCGACCTTCTTGCTGTGAGGCGAACATGCTACTCACTACTCCACCGTGGCGCCCAAGCAGTAGCTTATTTTATGTAATTTAATGCAATTACATCTGAAATAACTTCAAAATTACGGCCAATTACCCACTTTTTCTAGTGGAAAGTCAATGAACGTCACACATTACATTACTTTTTTATTATACTTAAAAATGTAATAATTTTAATATTTTAAATGCAAACTTACACATTAACTTGAGCAGCTATGTTTTCACATGCTAACTGTCTCTGTTTCGCTAATGCTGTGGTGTTGCTTTAATATATGGTCATATTTTCTGTAACTTTGCAAAAAATGCTGATCTATTTTCAGATGTTGACATGGTCACTCATAATATCCACGCTCCATTGACAATGCCTTTTTATAGTGGGGGTGTGCACACTTAACTTTGAATCAGTCTACTCAGACTTGATTGACCTAACTCAGATCAGTTGTTCTGAAACCGAAAACTCAGAGTTTTTAACCTTTGGGTAAAAAGACTTTGACTTTAAGTTTAAACTCAGACTATACGTTTAAACTCAGAGTTGGTTGAACCTCCTTTCTGAAACAGACCCATTGTACCCACCAAAGATATGTCTTAAGATGCAACAGAGACGTTATAGATTAGGGATGTCTGTAAGAGACTCTTTGAGAGAATAGTGATGTGTTAAATGACTAGTGATATGCTGAGAGACTAGTGATGTCTGTGCAAGACTAATGATCTTCTAGTCAAGACTAAAATTCCTACTAATTTAGGATTCTTGAAATCTTCAGGAATGTCAGATGTAATGTTTCTTTGTGTTACAATCATTGCTGTTCTCTAAATCTGATCACAGTAAGTGCCTTGTTTATTTAGTAAAACACATTTCACAGCTCAAATAAAAAATCTTAAACAGTTTGATGTTACCTTTAAGAAAAATGCCATTTATGTTTACATCTGATGCAACAACATTGAACAATTTCTATTAAGAGTGAAATAACTCTGTACCTTTCTGTTGGTTTATGGAGCAGATCAAACATGTGAGGACGATAGCTGCCCATTCTCACGTAGGTTCAGTCTTCAGTCTCAGACTGAGCTCTGCTCTCGACTCTTCAACATCTCACTGGACAGTCTGCTTGTCTCCATTGACTTTTCCAACCAGTACTATGGAGGAAACAAGCCTCAAACTCAAAGAGTCCTCTATGTCAACGGTAAACATAGTTGTTTGAGCTTTATCAAAAATTGTTTAAGAATTTTAAAAAAATAAATAAAAAGATGTGTTAATAAATATGGGCAAATTAAGAAGAGTTTAACTGACTTTTTATGGTTGTATCAAGAAAGAGTGATGATCTTTAATGCTACTGAATAATGACCGTGATTTTACATAGAACAAAATATGCTGTACTGCTATAAAATATGCAGCTAATAATAATAAGAATACACCTTTATAACTTTAAAATATACATTTGAATTCATTTAAATGACTTATTTCCTTTCAAAAGAACATTATCAAAAGTCATTAAAAGCTGTTTTTCTGACCAAGGCAACATTGACCCGTGGTCGGCGTTAAGTGTGGTCTGGAATGACACCATGGTGGACAATGACAGAGTAATTCTTATTAACGGCACTGCTCACTGTATGGACATGATCTCAGAAAAATCAGTGCATAAACCTGCACTGCACCAAGCCAGGAAGGTAAAAACATAATGGAGTGTGTAGAGAAAACACAATAATGGAATGATTTGTCAATATTTTAACTGAAGAATGAAAGAGCTGATATGTCTTTTCACACAAAATGTTCCTTTTGTTTTTCCATAGGAGATTGGAGAACGTGTGACCATGTGGCTCAAAAGTGCAGCACTGAAACACAAGATTTAATCACATGGATTAACCATTTTTGTTTTATTATTGCCTTGTCTTTTGCATTCAATGTTCATGTTTGTTTGTGTGTCTTTTTTATGTATATTTTCCATTTGATTGTTAACGTTAAGTCACAAAACAGATATCATTTGTTTAGCGAATGTCTGAAATATGTTACAGTATGAAACTATACACTAATATATATGTAAATAATTAACACATGATCACCTGCTTACTGCCAACACTTCATTTTAGAAATATGGCTCCAGATATGGGTTCTATAAAAACAAATACATTACAAAATCAAGTATGTTGTTGCTGTCCAACTATTCATTAATAGTAATATTTTTAATTATTGTTAATAATATTATAAAATATTATTAATATTAATATTAATTAAAATTGTATTAATGAATATATTCTTAATATTAAAATATTATTAATGTTTATTAATAATATTATAAGATGTTATTAATTGTATGCACTTACAGGAGAGAATGAACATGCCGCTAACTTTGTGTGCAGATTTATTTAACTTCATAACCGCCACTAATAGCTAAAGGGAACCTATTTTGAGTGCACGAGAGTATTTTACATGTAGTAGCAGTTGGTCAAATATATGCAACCTAGCCTATAATAAATAATAATTATTGATAAAGCAAGTTATACTGCGATCAGGTGACGCACTGCTCCATCGGCTCGATAACCTTAATATTATTTTGTACTGTGCCACAGTTTTCATATCTTGTGCGCATGATGGTCAAACAAACCACGATGGGCAAACAAATCAAAACGTTCTTTTCACCCTAACACAATTTAATAGTGCACTATAAAGGCTAAAGAACTTAATTCTTATATTTGCTTAATTTTTGCAGCCTAGGGCTACTTCTCACCATGAATTGTATCTTTTCTATAGTGTAAAAGCAAGTGTATTGCTATGAAAATTAAAACAAACCAACAAAATTATAATTTAATTGAACACACCCTTTCACATAAGGTACAGTACATATATAGTGCCGTCTTATTGTAGAAAGGCAAAGCTGAAAATCAAAGGTTAAAGCGCCACCCAGTGGAAAAGCTGTTTGTGCACGTAAATACCGCCGCTGCGGCGTCACGAATGGCGGTAAAACGGACTTTTTGAACTAGAGACATCTGTACTACTCATACTTAGAACAGGGGTTCTAAGTATGCCATCTGCCCTCCTGCAGAGTTCAGCTTCGGACCTGATCAAACTCAACTAAACCAATTATGTAGGATCTGAAGAAGCACTTGGTGATTAAACACAGGTGTGTTTGATCAAGGTTGCAAAGAAACTGTGCAGGAAGGTAAATCTCCAGGAACAGAATTGGGCACCGCTGGTTTGTGTAAGGTTCATGATTAGTTGCATAAAATTATGCAGAATTTATTGTAATTGCCATAATACATACATTGTAATATATACCAGTTATTGGTAACTTACATAGAGAATGTAAATTTACAAGCACAGCAAATTTGCAAGTGTACATTTTACACCACAGGTGTTGAATTTAACACTTTTCTGGTGTCTATATGAGTCCTACCAGCCAAGTGTCCAGGTTACACTTTCAAAAGTGTTGAATATATACACCTCTGCAGTGTAAAAGATTTTACACTTAGAGTGTAAAAATGCACACCACATTAAACATTGTTAAGACCTGCAGGAGAAATTGTCCAGTGTACATATAACTCCACAGGTGTTAAATTACACTCTCTTCTGGTGTATTTACGAGTCCCACTAGCCCAGTGTATAAGTTACACTTTAAAAAAGGTTGAATATATACACTTAAGCAGAGTATACAGTATTATTTTACACTACCGTGTTGACCGTGTTTTACAGTCACCTCAAGTTCCCGTATGTGCAATTAACACCGATGAGGAGTATGGAAAGGCAACACCAGAAATGCACACTGTTAAAGTCACAATTTAACCCACATCAGCGTCAAAAACAGTAAATGTACTCTTGGATTTTAACAGTATAACACTACAGGGGCTTACAGCAGAAAATCAACACCTCACAATATGCTGTGCCGGTTTCCCCCACAGTCCAAAAACATGCGGTATAGGTGAATTGGGTGAGCTAAATTGTCCATAGTGTGTGTTTGTGAGTGAGTGTGTAAGGATGTTACCCAGAGATGGGTTGCAGCTGGAAGGGCATCCGCTGCGTAAAACAAATGCTGGATAAGTTGGCGGTTCATTCCGCTGTGGCGACCCCGGATTAATAAAGGGACTAAGCCGAAAAGAAAATGAATGAATGAATGAATATAACCATCATCACAGCCGTTATCACTAAAATATTACATAGTAATATGTATAATTTCACTCCTTGGCTTTTCCAGAACCTCACAAATAATTGTAATTTTATAAATACAGTTAAAGTCAGAATTATTAGTTTATTTTTTCCCCAATTACTGTTTAACTGAGAGAAGATTTTTTTCAACACATTCTAAACATAATAGTTTTAGTAACTCATTTCTAATAACTGATTTATTTTATCTTATCTAGATGTCAGGTCAGCGATAATGTCAATATAGACAATGAGTAGTTTTGTCTCCTACTCAGTACAATAGGAGGCGCTGTTGGCATTACATTCTCTCACAACTATTTACAATCTTCACCAGCTAGACACGGGATAAGGGTTTGACTGTTAATACCTCTCAGAATTTAAATCAAGAAATGAATAGCTTGCTTGATTAGGTGAAGAAATTGCATATAATACATGTGTCTTACAAAACCTTGTAAAAGATTATCTTGGAATTCGCACACACATATACAGTTGAAGTCAGAATTATTAGCCCCCCTGTTTATTTTTCTCCCCAATTTCTGTTTAACTGAGAGAATATTTTTCAACACATTTCTAAACATATCAGTTTTAAGACCTCATTTCTAATCACTGATTTGCTTTATCTTTGCCATGATGACAGTAAATAATATTTTAAATAGATAGATATGTATAAATAGATATTTTTCAAGACACTTCTATACAGCTTAAAGTGACATTTAAAGGCTTAACTAGGTTAATTGTGGAAGTTAGGGTAATAGGCAAGTTATTGTATAATGATAGTTTGTTCTGTAGACTATCAAAAAACAAAACAAAAAAAAAAACACATTTGACTGCCGCTCTACCAAACAGTTGACCATGTTTTTACTGTTTTAAATAACGACTGTTAGAGTAATTTATAGAATTACTGTTTTAAATAATGTTTTACACGCACAGCATTGCTGGTTTACTAAGAAAATTTAAAAAACATAATCCTGTTGCACTACACTTGCTTTCTTGTTTTTTTTTGTTTTTTTGTTTTTTTACAATAAAACCAAAATCATGTTAAATGAAATCTGAAATGTTTTATGTCATACCTCAAAAAGTAAATATGATTTAGTACTCAAAAATGTTTTATTTTGAATATTTTTTTAATAAATTACTCTTACACTTTATATTTTCAGATTTTTCATAGTATATGTATTAATTCCAGTACTTTTATCATAAACCGATACATAAACCATTTGGTAGAGGCTGCTATTTTAGAAATTATGAGATGTGTTGAAACAAAATGCATTGAGTGTGTTAACTAGCGACATTAGGAGTTAAGAAATTCAATCCAAACATTTTTTTTTTTGTGCGGAAGTTAAAGGGTTAAGGGGCTAATAATTTTGACCTTAAAATGGTCTTTTAAAAAATTTAAAACTGCTTTTATTCTAGCTGAAATAAAACAAATAAGACTTTCTCCAGAAGAAAAAAATATTATCAGACATATAATGTGAATGTTTCCTAGCTCTGTTAAACATCATTTGGGAAATATTTAAAAAAGAAAAAGAAAAAATCAAGGGGGGCCCATGAAGGTTTGAAACCAATTTTTGGGTGAACTGGCCCTTTAATTGCTCCTAGTCACTTTGGACAAAAGTGTCTGCTGAATGATTAAATATTATGTAAATGTTATCTCTTCATGCAGTTTTGTGACCTAAAGTGAGGACTATTCATGCTTTATAAATCCCTTATACATGATTATTAAAGGCTCAATTTTATTCTAAACAGGAAAAAAAGAACATAGAAGACTTTATTAATTTCTATTAATTTGAATATACAGTTAAAGTAAAAAATTATTAGCTCCTCTGGAGTTATTAGCCTCCTGTTTATTTTTTTTCAACACATTTCTAAACATAATAGTTTTAATAACTCATTTTAACTAATTTATTTGATCTTTGCCATGATGACAGCACATAATATATTTGACTTTATATTTTTCAAGGCACTTCTATACAGCTTAAAGTGACATTTAAAGGCTTGACTATAATTAGGTTAACTAGGCAGGTTAGGGTAATTTGGCAAGTTATTGTATAACGATGCTTTGTTCTGTCAACTGTTGAAAAAATAAGATAAGCTTAAAGGAGCTAATAATTTTGACATTAAAATGTTTTTTAAAAAATTAAAAACTGCTTTTATTCTTGCTGAAATAAAACAAATAAGACTTTCTCCAGAATAAAACATATTAGCAGACATACTGTGAAAATTTCCTTGTTAAACATCATTTGGGAAATATTTAAAAAAGAAAAACAATAAATAAATCAAAGGGGGCTAATAATTCTGACTTCAACTTTACACAAATGAAACTGTATCAAATGAAAAATAAATCTTTGCAAATTTATCTAAAATAAAATGACTGTACAGTTTAAACATCGCTAAATAACTTTAAAATGTTGTGTCATAATATATTGTTAAATTATATTGTTGTTTTTTATTCAATTCTATGCTGTATTTTGACACTCCAGTTATTCAGCAATGTTTAAACTTTACAGTTAGTTTATTATTTAGATAGGATTGCAAAGATGTATTGTTCATTTGAGACCGATCCTTTAATAATCTTTTATAAGAGATTTATAAAGCATGTATAGTCCTCACTTTAGATCAGGTCACAAAACTGGATGAAGTCGAGTTAATAAAGCATTTATTAACATACATAGTAACCATTACTATACGCCTGAATAATACAATATATAAATGTTGATTTGAATAGTTTATTAATCGTTTACTAACTCATTCTGAATGATCTTAAAAACCACCAACTACTCTTAAATACAAATGGTTTGTAAATAATGCAATACTTAATTTAGTCATGAAAAATTAATCAATAACAAATTATAAAAGTACAATTATTAAGCATGCTATAAATGTACTTATAAGTCAATAATAGAGCATTTGTAGCTGCAGGTAAACTGCTTAACATCTATTTATGCAGAGTTAATAATTAACAAATAATGAATTCACTATTCGCTAATATTTAATAGTGGATTCATAGCGTGTACTTATTAAAAAGTGTTACCCCCCAACTTAACAGTCTACTTATAATCTAATGAGAAATTCAACAAATGGACCATCATAATAAAGTGTGACCAAAATGAGTTATTCAATTTATTATGTTTAGAAATGTGTTAAAAAAAACTTCTCTCCGTTAAACAGAAATTGGGGAAAAAAATAAACAGGGGGGCTAATAATTCTGACTTCAATATATATATCTGTTGCATGAGTTGTACATTAAAGGAGTAATGTGTTTCTTTGCTAATAACGCACAAAAAGGGACATGTGAAAAAGCTGTCTGAACAACAGCAGAAACAAAAAATCAATTACACTCAATCTGTGAATCTATGAGTGCGTGTAAGGTGAGCAAGAGCTAGTTGTTACAAGGCCATCTGCTTAGCACCAGTGTGTGTGTGTGTGTGTGTGTGTGTGTGAGGGGGTGGTTTAGGGGACAGGGGGTGTGTTCAGCTCCTGCTGTTTGGTCCTGCCTCTTGCTGATTGATGATCTCCACTCCCCCAGGGTCGACTAGGTCATGACCTCCCACAAGTGACCCCCCTTCTAGAGAGCTCATTCAGCGCCCTGCCATGACACACACACACACACGCACACACACACACGCACACACACACTTCTATCAATTTGGCTGTCTTTGCCCCCTTTTGCTTTCAAATAGACATAAATACACATATACACTTGCCAATATACTGTACAGGGTCCAAACAGTGTGTGTGCAGCGCTTATTTAAACTATTTTAAATAACATTTTTTTCAGTTTTACATGTACAGTACCACAAGCATACTTAAGTGGAAGACTAAGAGTGTTCTCTTATATGTATATATAAATATTTGAATTTGTTTATATTCTTACAAGGAAAAAAAGTACATATAATGTTTTTTAAAAAAAGCTTGGGTAATTGGCAACAACCTTTAGTTGTTATGTGCGATTGACAGGATGTTTGGAATATGGAATATAAAAGTGTAAGACTCATAAAACATCATGTTAACACTACTGTATCTCCAACTTAGCTTTTTTTGTTTTACCTTATTTACCATGTCAGACTAATTTATTAATATTAAAATGTAATGTCTTTGTGTTTTATTCATTTTGTTCATTTTTGCATCATGAATTGGATTTTACAGATATTCTTTTCATTTATTGCGGTGGTCGGTTAATTTCTAAAAACAAAAAAATGGTAACACTTTATTTTGATGGTCCATTTGAGTATTAGTAGACTGTCGGCTTAATATCTGTTGATACAAACATTCAACAGACTTTTAACTGACTATAAGAAACTTTGCAAGTACATGTCAACTTACACTAACCCTATACCCCCAACCTAACAGTCTACTTATAATCTAATGAGAATTAGTTGCAATGTAACTTAAATTCAACAAACGGACCATCAAAATAAAGTGTGACCAAAAAAAATGCATGACCAACTCCAGTTGTCAATAATAATATAAAGGATCATTTCTTGTCTCTTGCATGTAATCTCTCGCATGTGTATGTAGATCATTTTTATGAAATATTTTTTCATACATTGTTTTGTCTTTTGTTGTCCAAAGTAACCCCTAAAATCTAAAGTATAAAGATGTTTACACACAAAAAAGTTAAAATTTGCGACCGTTGTAATAGAGTTTACTTGACTCATTTACTTAATTGATCTGAAATTAACTGATTTACTATCATTTATAGTAAATACATATTGTCACCTTGGAATTATAAGGTTCTATCTGCGTTCTGAAGGATTTTGAGATATTGAACGTTAAAGTTTTTGCATTCCGTACGCGAGTAACATTTGTTTTTTAAATAAAAAGAGTATGCAAGTAACATTTGTTTTTTTAAATAAAAACAGTAAGCGAGTAACATTTGTTTTTTAAATAAAAAGAGTATGCGAGTAACATTTGTTTTTTTAAATAAAAAGAGTATGCGAGTAACATTTGTTTTTTTAAATAAAAAGTCTTAAAATGTAAACAACCTATAAAAAACATCACATAATGTAAATAAGTTGTCATTAATAAGAATACTGTATGTCAATAACTCAATTTTAACAAAAAATTCAGATGGAACCCTAAAATTCTAGGGTGACGATATATCTCTTGCTCAGAGTGGACATACTGTATGTTTCTGATATTATCAACATCGTTTTGGGTTAGCATAAACTTGATACGATCTACAGTACTAAACGGCAATTGTTCTTAAGACACTTACTTGTGATGTACACTCTCAGAAAAAAGGTACACGATGGTACAACTGAAATGAAGGTACACAATTGTTCTCATATAAAAGGTAGAAAAGAACAACTCCTTTATTACAGCGTCTATGAAAATAAATATGACTGGAAAGGCAAAGTGATTTTTATGAATAGTTTCCATATTAAAACAAGAATCATCATTTAAAAGTATATGTTTAAAGATCCTTATAAACATACATTTTTAGTCCTATAATACAATAATACAAAACAACTGGTAAAACATAAAACTGTAGGTATTGTAAACTAAACATTTAAGGCATTTTAATAAATGTTTGGTAAGCATTTAAACACTGTTAAGGTACAGAGTGTCTTGTCACTGTGGTGGTGCCTTTCACAAAGTATACAATAGTGTATCTGCAGGTTTTTAAAAACAAAGGTACATTTTGGTTTCCCATGGTACAAATCATGACCTTAAAAGGTACAAATTTGTTTCTTTTCTTAAGGTGCAATTCTGTCCCATAAAAAGGTACTGCTCCAGTGACAAGGGTTTGTACCTTCTTTGGTACAACATTGTACCATTTTTTCTGAGCGTGTACTGTAATTTCTAAAACTTTTAAGGCTTTTGTAAAAACAGTAAAAAAAAACCCCAGTAAAAATCAGTCTCCAAGAGTGAAAAGTAATTTAAAAAATACTGTTAGTGTTAATAGTGTTTTAGTAATATCATTTGCCTTTGCGTGACTTTTGCATGAGTCAAATACCGATATACAGTAGAATATCGTCAGAATTATTAGCCCCCCTTTGATTTTTTTCTTCCTTTTTTAAATATTTCCCAAATAGTGTTTAACAGAGCAAGGACATTTTTGCAGTATGTCTAATAATATTATTTCTTCCGGAGAAAGTCTTATTTGTTTTTATTTCGGCTAGAATGAAATCAGTTTTAAATTTTTTAAAGACCATTTTAAGGTCAAAATTAATAGCCCCTTTAAGCTATTTTTTTTTCGATAATCTACAGAACAAACCATCGTTATACAAGTTTCTTAAAATATCTTGTAAAATATTATTTATAGTCATCATGGCAAAGAGAAAATGAATCAGTTATTAGAAATGAGTTATTAAAACTGATATGTTTAGAAATGTGTTAAAAAAGTCTTCTCTCAGTTAAACAGAAATTGGGGAAAAAATAAACAGGGGGGCTAATAACTCTGACTTCAACTAATATATATATTCAGTAATTGAATTTCAATACAAAAGGAAAAAATGGCTTTTGTTTTGTTACATTAATGTTGGATAAATATCCCTTTACAGCCAAATCCTGTATAGTTTTGTTGGCTGTCATTTTGAACTAAAATGGTCCTGTGGTCCACTACAGTGGACATGCTGTAAAATTAAAAATAAAAACAAAATGTAAAAACTCTAAATTGTAGAATTTTTTCAAAACCCAAAGGATGTAGGAAATCACACACACACACACAAAAAGACTTTTTTTTCTTTGGGTCTCAGGAGAATATATATATATATATATATATATATATATATATATATATATATATATATATATATATATATATAAGGATGTGTTTGTATAACTTGTATTTTTGAATATAAGCGACAAAGACATGTTTGCATCACACACATATTATGTATATACCATCAAGTAGACACATGCAAAAATATTTCTACTGCAAATAATCTAATGAAAAGCATTTTTACAGCAGTCTGCAAGCAAGCTTTATCTCATCACCGAAGCCAGATAAGCAGAAGCCAAGGGTCTGTTGTAGATCTCTCTCTCTTTCTCTCTCTCTCTCTCTTTAGCCTGTTTCCTTGATCAATGACCAAGTGCCAGCGCCACAACTATTAATCAGGGCCTATCGGCTATCTGTCTACCACAACAACCAATCACAGCAGCCCGACAGCTACTCCATAACAAATGGAGCAGGGCGGCAGGCGGAGAGGAGGGGTGAAGGCATACTTTATCTGATCTTAGCCAGGTCACAGCACAACGACACATACAGATGACTACAGATGCTGATTGAAAACACACATGTGGTCTGAAACAAAAAAACAGGGATGCCATGCTACATTGTACACATACAGATGCAGACATCTCATATGAAAGAGGACTCTGCTTGTGAAGTACAGGGTTACAATTAACTACTGAATAATATTATTAATTACATCACTAATTAGAATTAGGGTTAGAATTTAGCTTAAATTTAAGGTTAGTTGAAGGAAATTAAGCACAATGAATTGTAATTATTATAAAAAGATCATGTGTAACAAGGACACCTTTAAATAAAGTGTCATCAAAATTAATAATACTCGTTTAAGAGTGGTAATGATTTGATCTTCGATTGGTATCTCGCAATTGCATGATGCGATTTTGCAGGTCAGAGTTCACCAAACTTTCCAATGCAGTGAATTGTGAAACTTGTCGCATGAGCTTGCGTTTCCAGTCTGCCACATTTGCATGTGTTTGAATGGAAGTCTATGGGGAGAAAAGTACAGTGTGACCGGGCCTAAACTGTGCAGACCTGTGGCCCTTAGTAATACGTCAGATGATATTTAAACATTTGACACCTGTGCTGTATACACTGCATGTGTTTATTGTTTATTAATTTAACCATTTTGTTTCACTGCAAATAGATGTATTCATATCTGCTGATTTGTTTAAATTTGGTTGACATTTTCTGTTGTATATTTGTTTGCTGTCAAAACAATAAAATACATTTGTCAGAAGAATTTATATGCTTTCTGTTTTTAACAGTTAAGAATACTGATTCATTTTAGTAACACTACAATACAAATACAATACAAAACCGTAAAAAAATATCTGTAATTTTTACGGTTTATTTCCATCAACTGGGGTGCTGGAAAAAAAACAACATAATGGCCGTTAAATTACAGAAATTTACCGTACAATAACAAATTTTAAATTACTGAAATTTACCAGAAATTTAAACGTAAGGAAATTTCTGTAATTTAATATCTGTTATTTTACAGTATATTTCTGTCATTTAACGGTCATTATTTTACTTTTTGTTTCGGCACTCCAACTGCCGGAAGTAACCCGTAAAATTACAGATTCTTTTTACAGTGTATGTATGACATATCATTAACGTGTTTGCAGTGTAATACTGTGAATTGTAACACTACACCATATAATAAGTAGTGTCAATTTAACACAACTGAAGATCATATATGGTCCCAATCGATCAAGTGTTCAAAGTACACCGTATGTATTGTTAAATTTGCAGTGTAATATTGGCGCTCTAAAGTGCTGAATAAATACACTGACAGTGTTGAATGTCACACTTACTGTAGTTATCAAAGTTTTACACTTAGAGCATTTAACACCCACTAGTGTTGTTGTTACTCTACAAGTGTCATCAAGAAAGTACTCCTTAAAGTACTCCACGTTAATTTCTACACTGTTCTGTGGTGTATGTCTAATATATCATGATCTTTTGCACTTGTAGTGTTCAAGGAAAAACACATCATATTGCACCTTGCAACCACACTGTCAACATGCTGTCGTAAACACAGTATATTGCTAACTCAGCATTTTTGGAGTTATTGACATGTAACTGCATTTAACACTGTTGATTTTACTGTGTACAGTACAGTAATTAACTGTAAGCAGTGTCTAATTAGTTAATGCTACTGCTCTATTACAGTAATTAACTGGCAACACTGTCGCCAGCTACTCACTGTAATGGTTCCACTACAGAATTTAACTTGTGAGTTACTCACTGTAACCAAGCCATTACAGTTACTAACTGGTAAAAGCCAGGTAAGGTCTAACAGTGTACAAAATCTGTAAATAATCTGCTGACATTATGATTTACATATTACAATGACACAGGCAATCAAGTGATTAAGATACTATGCAATACATCAGGCGTCACCAACCCTGCTCCTGGAGAGCTGCCTTTCTGAAGATTTCCGTTGCAACCCTGTCCAAGCACACCTGTCTGTAATTATCAAGTGCTGCTTCAGGTCTTAATAAATTGGTTCAGTTGTGTCTGATCAATGAGTTGGCAAATGAGTGTGTTCATCCATTGGTCAAGATGATCTGCTGAAGTTCAAACTGGGCATCAGAATTGGGAAGAATCACTTATTTGATTGCCTTTAAATGTGGCCTGTTTGTTGGTGGTGGATGGGTTGATCTAAGTCATTTAGTGATTGCTGGTCTACAGGGAACTGTCTGGCTGCATAGATAATAGTCAGACAAAGAAAACAAATCCAGCCAACAACAGCGATGTAGGTGAAAATGTATTGTTAAGGGCAATGGTAAAGAAATGACCAGACTGGTCAGAGCTGATAGAAGTCAACTGTGACTGAAGTAACCATTTGTACAGCCAAGATTTGCAGAAGAGTATATTTGAACCAACAACATGTCAAACCTCAAAAACTCAAAGCTTTTAATCTAATTAAGTTAAAATCATAAGAGCTTTACTTTAGACACCATTATGCACACACTGTTTACTCTTAGAATATGAATCAGAAATCAGAAAGAAAGAGCTTTATTGCCAGGTATGTTCACACATACGAGGAATTTGTTTTAGTGACAGAGCTTCTACAGTGCAACAGAATTACAGAGACAGGACAAAAAACAGATAATAAATATATTTAAAAAATAGAAGTAAGTATTAAATGCAAATATGCAAATTGACAAGTGAATGTACAGGTATATTTCTATATACAACATTATATGTGCAGCTGTTATGTGCAAATTGGCATGTAAAGTGTGTTGTTATAGCAAGTAGTGATGTTGGTTCCACAATTATTATAATCAAGTGTTCATGAGATGGATTGCCTATGGGAAGAAACTGTTTCTGTGTCGGGCTGTTCTGGTGCGCAGTGCTCTGTAGCGTCGACCAGAAGGTAACATTTCAAAGAGGCAGTGTGCTGGGTGTGAGCGGTCCAGAGTGATTTTGACAGCCCTTCTGCTCGCTCTGGATAAGTACAGTTCTTGGAGAGTAAGGAGGGTTGTACCAATGATTCGCTCAGCAGTCCGAACTATTCGACGTAGTCTTTGAAGGTCAGATTTGGTAGCTGTAAATTATGCATTAAATTACACTAAAATAGCCAGTGTTTTGCTGTAATAAAAGGAAACAGTATTTTCCTGTAAAAGTCTAGGATTTGTACACTGTAAAAACTCCTGGTTGCCTTACTTTTTAAAGCTGAATCAAATTAAGCTAATGGGTCCATTCAACTTATATTTTGTTAAACTGACTTAAAACAGCTTGCGTAAATTATGAAATTCAGTTAGAACATGATTAACTTAGTTTAATAAGTTACAATGACCTAAAAACATGCTGTCAGGACTAACTGATAATATATATTTTTACAGTGTATGAAATAGTGTAGTGCAATGAATAAAGTACAGTAATTGACTTTGTGTACATTTTACAGATAGTAACTGTGAAAATAAATGATAAATTACTGTTCAACAATTACTGCCCTATCTACTCTGATGCTTTATGTTGCTATTTATAGAGATGCATTAATCTTAGGGCAGAAAACAGGGGTTTAGGCAACACACACATAAACAGGCTGTCTGTCTTAATCTAAACACAAATTTTGACTCGCTGACAGGTTTTGAGAAATTGTCGACAAATGGCTGAAATCTTAGGCAAATCGGTGGTCGTTCACGCGAGTGACAATCACGCAATATGAAGTATCAAAGACGTGATCTGAGAGAATCGCCAATGAGTCGCCGATGCCTGGTACTAAATATCTGGAGCTGTCGGCGATTCAAATCATGCCGTGTGAAATGTGGTTTGACTGAAAATAACATTGGCGATCGCCTACAGCCAATCAGAGAGCAGCATCCACTAGCGTGGGTACCTGCAGGCCAGCGGGAGACCTCCCTCAGTCCACTTGTACCACTGTCCATCATAAAGGTGGACTACTTTAGATAAAACAACATTGCACATTTGTTTATCAACTCCAGACCAATGGTCTGGTGGGGCGTTTTAACCAGACCCTTAAACAGGTGTTGCAGCGAGTAGTCGCAGAGGATGGGCATCTTTCAGTCGTCTGTTTGTTGGAAGAGTTTGTCTGCATTTACTCATCCCAGGACTTCCACGAAGTACTCTTCACCTGCATTACATCCTCAATACAGCACAAACACTTTTATTCAATAAATACCCTCTGGGGCTGTCAAACTGCAACTTCTGTCTGAGAAGGCACTCCATTCAGCTACAGTATGTGCTAGCTACTTTGTCCTTGTTTGAGACTCCACTTCTGCCAGTGGTGTTGGCAGTATTGCCTGGAAAGATGGGATCATGAATGTTGAAAAATACAGACAGTTATTAATTCACTATGTCATTCCTTCTAGAAGCACCTCATTGATAATGACTTTTTTCAGCATGATGATCACAAACATACTGCTAATACAGTAATATCACATTTAGAGAAAGAAAACAGCTGATGAAACACAGTCATGAAATGACCTACACCAGGGGTGTCCAAAGTCGGTCCTGGACGGCCGGTGTCAAGCAGAGTTTAGTTCCAACCCCAATTAGACACATCTGAACCTGCTACTCAAGCTCTCCCAAGTATACTAAAAGCCTCCAGGCAGGTCTGTTGAAGGAAGAATAAACTAAACTATGCAGGACATCGGCCCTCCAGGACCGACTTTGGGCACCCCTGACCTACACAGAAGCCAGACCTGAATGCAGTTATTTGATTATCTGGACCGAAAAAAATGAATGATATGACAACCTAAATCTCAAGCATATTTTTACTAAAAACTTCACAATATCAGTAGCAATGGCAATAGCTTCACAAAGCAATTCAGGTTGTGATTGGTCTTAGTTAGGTCAGATGAAACGATGTTTTCTTCTGACATTTGTGTTTTATTTGTTTATTTTTTAATTGTGTGTGTGTGTGTGTGTATCTAGTTTTGCAGTGATCCATGTACACAACATTGCTGATTGTAGCTGGCAACTTTAAACACCTGCTCAAATAACAACTGTTCCCAGGTCTGCAGGATTTTTTTTGGAACTGCTGGACTCATACTGTACAAACTGATCTGGATCCAAAAAACAATGCTCACAAACTGACCCACGAAACACTATACACAAAGACAAAAGTTTCAGCAATTCTCTCCCTTCTCATGCATCAAAAACATAAAATTTGGTCCAATCAACAAGCGGTAAAGCAGTCGTCCATCATAACACCTCTGCAACACCCTGTCAGTGGCTGATGCAAAGCAGACCTTCCATTAGATTTATCGAGCACTTGGCTTAGCGTTCCTCCCTTGGCCTTCTCTCTTACCTCCCTCTGTCCTTCTCCACATCTGTCCATCCATCATCTTGGTGGCCAGCGGAAGAGTATTAATCCCTCCACCCAATCCTTCACTCCGCTGTACTGATGAGAGGGAGGGCAGGAAATGGGAGAACCTTGGATTTTTTTCAGAACCTTTTTGTAACACTGAAAAAGAAAAACTGTCATATTAAATATTATCAAATGTATGCACATCACACACGTGCAGGTGTTTGTGTGTGTGGGTGATTGTTAGCTAGCTGGTTGTCTAAGGGCATACACTGGTGTGAAATAATGAATTACAAATGCTCAATTTGCTGTAATTGAGTAGTTTTCCCCAGGAATTGTACTTTACTCAGTATTTTTTTTTTTTCACTTTTACTTGAGTACAGTTTATTGCTGTATCTGTACTTTTTACTATTTGTATAGCGCTTTTAAGATGTAGATTGTTTTAAAGCAGCTTCAGAATATAGTAAACTGTAACAGTGTCAGTCCAGTTTTCAGTGTTGACGTTCAGTTTAGTTCAGTTCAGTGTGGTTTAATATTCACTGCTGAGAGTCCAAACACTGAAAATTAATGCATCGATGCGCAGTCCTACAAGTCCCGAACCATCCAAGCCATTTACGACAGGGGCAAGGAAAAAACTTCACCAATTGGTGAAAGTGAAGGATTAAAAAACCTCGAGCTGCAGTCCAGGCGCCGTAGGCTGGAGAATGCTGGACGTCCATCGTGAAGAAGCTGCAGGTGGGAGGGGTGACCGGCTGGTGTACAGGCTGGCCCTTCAGGAACAATGCGAGGACTCGTCTGTCACTGGGGTATTACAGGGATTGGTCTCATGCTCTCCGCTCCTCCATGACCACCACAGCAGCTGCTCAGGATTCGGCCTGGTCCAGGATTATGGAAACCTTGGGAATAATAAAAATATATATACTAACCGGTTACCCTAAATAATGCAGACTAACAATCCTGTAGAGCAGGGGTGCTCAATCCTGGTCCTGGAGATCTACCTTCCTACAGAGTTCAGCTCCAAACCTGATCAAACACACCTGAACCAATTAAATAGGACCTGAACAGCGCTTGATAATTACAGGCAGGTGTGTTTGATATGGGTTGCAACTGAAATCTGCAGGAAGGTAGATCTCCAGGACCAGGATTGAGCACCCCTGCTGTAGAGGATTTGGATTCCAAAGCATTTGTGTTTTATGTGCTTGCTAATGCAAACAGATGTGTCTTTAATCTAGTTTTACACTGACAGAGTGTGTCTGCTAATTGAGCATAGAGGATGTGTGGACTATAATACACCAGGAGCTCCCTCAAATGCTGGGGAGCTAAGCCATTTAGGGATTTGTATGTAGTCAATTTTTTAAAAAAATGTATACAATACTATAACCTTCTATGTGAAGCTGCTTTGACACAATCCACATTGTAAAAGCGCTATACAAATAAAGGTGAATTGAATTGAATTGAATTGAACTTCATAGGGAGCCAATGCAACGCTGAAAGAACTGGAGTAATATGATCATGTTTCTTTGTTCTAGAAAGCACTCTAGCAGCTGCATTTTGAACTAGCTGAAGTTTGTTAATTAGGCCAACAGGGCAACCGCCTAGTAACGCATTAAAATAACCTAATCAAGAGGTCATGAAAGCATGAATAAGCTTTCAAATGATGCACTATTTACTACTACTACTACTACTAGAAAATGACTAATACTAAATTAATTAGAAACTAACAACTAATAAACTAAATGTGTTTTAAATAAAGTACCCAGTTTATATTTGTCTGTTTTCAGTTTCTTTTTTATATTGCATTTTGCTTGTTTAACAGTTGCCATATTTTATTCATAATTATTTTTGTTTACTGAATAAACATAATGATTTTGTGCTGATTACTAATTTTGAGTAAATACCTTCAAAACAAAAACCAATAGATGCAAATACTTTATGTCATGGGATTTCTATTCATAATTTGTTAACGCAATGGGAATGTATAATGTTAAAGTGTAAAGATTATGATTAGAAGTATTTTTTACTTCTTTTTTTACAATTAAAGAGGGTTCAAACCAAAGAAGAAACATTTGCAAGATAAGCCAGACCAAAATCTTTCCTCTTTATTTCTCTCTTTCACTCGTTCCCCACACTCTGTTCTCCTGCCTCTCCCCCCTGGAGTGACAGGTAGATTAAGGGGTGTGATAGATGCTTCTCTCTCTATCTTCTTCTCTCCATCTCCTCCCTCTCTCCCTCTATCTATCATGGGCCCTGCTGTAATTGCGGTTGTGTCGGGCTGGCACTGCAAGCCACCATCCATCTCTTTAATAACAAACAGTCAGGGAAACGGATGGCGCTCGAGCTCGAAGTTAATCTCCATCTGTAAGAAGACCATCGGAGAGAGAGAGAGAGAGAGAGAGAGAGAGAGAAAAGAAAGAGTGGGGGAGAGATTGAGGGAGTTCAGCCTGAAGAAAAAGATTTTCTGTAGAAATAAAGGAAAGTCTGCAGTTGTTTCTGTGCTCCCAAATGTGGTGGGGAAAAAAACAAGACAATATACAAGACATGTAAAAAATCAGTAAAATGTAGAACAGGGAAAATCATGCGCCTTGAAGAAACATATTACTCTCAGAAAAAAGGTACACAGTGGTACAAGTATTGTTCCTTAAGTAACAGATTTGTACCTTTGTAAAACTTGTACATTATATGGTACAATGAGACTCCTCATGACACTATTCTGTACTGAAATGAAGGTACATAAGTGTTGGACAACTCCTTCTGTATTACAATATCTATGAAAATAAATATTACTGGAAAGGCAAAGACAATTTCCATATTAAAACATGAATCCTCATTTAAAAGCATATGTTTAAAGAAACTCATAAATATTATTTATTAAATTCTATTAAACAAAACAACTGGTAAAACAAAACACTATGGGTATTGTAAACTAAACATTTAAGACATCTTTATTAAAAATTGGTGAGCATTTTCTGATAAATACATCTTTATTGTTGATATCTGCACCTTTTGGCGTTTGCTTTCCACTACATGAGCTGGCAAAAGTCCTGCATATGCAAAATGTTCATGCAGACATTATAGTATTGTAAGAGTAATCAAACATTGTGCATATCTCGTTACAATACTTTTGCATAATTCTATTACTATTTTAAAATTAAGTAAATTAAATGAGTATTGTGTGAAAACTGGAGAAAAAAGTGTTTTATATCGTACACATTTTGTGAAAAGCATGAAATGTTTAGCAAAAAGTAGATCTTTTGATTTATGTTGAAGTATTTTTATTCTTTATGGTAAATAGAAAAGGTGCATTTACACAAAAGGAAACTTTGTTTAAACATTGTTTAAAATGTATTTGATGTTTTATATTTACTGAAGGTAAATTGACACATTTTGTACATAGCAAAATGTCTTTAAATAGTTCTTGAAGGTACACATTTGACACTGTTAAGCTACAAAGTGTCTTGTCACTGGTAACTTCATGGATCAGATTTGTACCTTTCATAAAGTTACAATATTGTATCTGCAGGTTTTAAAAACCAAAGGTACATTTTGGTTTCACATAGTTCAAATAATGTCTTTTAAGGTACAAACTGTAATGGTACAAATTTGCTTCTTTGGCTTAAGGCACAATTTTGTCCTTACACTCTCAGAAAAAAAATGGTACAATGTTGTACCAAAGAATGTACAAACCCTTGTCACTGGGGCAGTACCTTTTTATGGGACAAAATTGTACCTTAAGCCAAAGAAATAAAATTTTACCTTTTAAGGTCATGATTTGTACCACGGGAAACCAAAATGTACCTTTGTTTTTAAAAACCTGCAGATACAATATTGCATACTTTGTGAAAGGCACCACCACAGTGACAAGACACTTTGTACCTTAACAGTGTCAAAAATACCAAACATTTATTAAAATGCCTTAAATGTTTAGTTTACAATACCTACAGTTTTATGTTTTACCAGTTGTTTTGTATTATTGTATTATAGAACTAAACTTTTATAAGTATTTTTAAACATATACTTTTAAATGAAGATTCTTGTTTTAATATGGAAATTATTCTTAAAAATCACTTTGCTTTCCAGTCATATTTATTTTCATAGATACTGTAATAAAGAAGGAGTTGTTTTGAACACTTTTGTACCTTTTATATGAGAACAATTGTGTACCTTCATTTCAGTTGTACCATCTTTTCAGTACCATATAAGGTACAATTTTTACAAAGGTACAATTATTTGTACCATCGTGTACCTTTTTTCTTTTTTAATGTACTTAAAGGTACAAACTGCAATGGTACAAACGTGTTTCTTTGGCTTAAGGTACAATTCTGTCCCATAAAAAGGTACTGCCCCAGTGACAATTGTTTGTACCCTCTTTGGAACAACATTGTACCATTTTTTCCTTAGATAGTTTGAAAAATTGGCCGCGCGTTAATCGCAATGCATACACTAAGGCAGTAGTTCCCAATGTTTTTTTAGCCCGAGACCCCCTTTTCCCCTGGAAAATGTGGAAGGCCCCCCTCCACATTTAATGATACCCACATATAAAAATTTCTCTGGCCCATATCTGACCCACGCAATCAGCATTTGCTTGGCCCACATGATGCAGTGAATTGCGATACATGACTGGACCAAGTCTAGCTTCCATACAAGGGGCAAACATGCACCATATCTGGGCCAAGTCTCAGCCAAGTTAATAACCCATAACTGGGCATGAACTGGGCCAGATATGTTGATATTTCCCACCTGCAATGAATTTAATAAACCCATGAAGCATTTCACTTTATAACCACGTTTTTTGTTTTTTTTCCCCGAAGGGGCCTGATATGTAGAATTTTTTCATTACTCAAAAAAAATTTATATGTATTTCAAAAGTGGGTCAAGATAGGTCAAACTTACGTGGCCTACATATACATTTTTAACATCTAGGCCAAATACTACATTTGATATCTGGCCCAAGTCTTAAGTGCCACCTATAAGACGGTGCCACCTCTGCCAAACCCAGGCCATGTTTGGCCCACATGCTGTATGCCAGTGCCGGACGAATGCCTGCTCTGCCATCTTTATGCAAAATCTGGGCCAGAATTGTTTGCTACATGGGGACAAATCAGTGAGACTATGTCTTTTTTGTGAAGGACGAATTACAAATTTGTCAATTTTTTGGTCAGCCAGAGGATAAAATGAACTAAAGCAACATGATCGTTCTCCTAATTGTCCATGCTAAAAATTAAAAAAATATGATGTGAACCCCCACAGAGCTTGTGGGCTGAGACCCCCTGTTGGAAACCGCTGCACTAAGGTGTTTTGAGTTTTTTTTTTTTTGAGGGCAATCTATACACACTCTTAAGAAAAAAAATGCAAACCTACAATTGCCTGTCACTTGGACAGTAAAACTGCTAAAAGATTAGTTGATACAACTGATACATGTACAGGACAGCGCGGTGGCTCAGTGGTTAGCACTGTCACCTCACAGCAAGAAGGTCACTGGCCAGTTGTCATTTATGTGTGGAGTTTGCATGTTCTCCCTGTGTTCATGTGGGTTTCCTCCGGGTGCTCCGGTTTACCCCAAAGACATGTGCTATAGGTGAATTGGAGAAACTAAATTGTCCATAGTGTGTGAATGAATGTGTATGGGTGTTTCTCGGTGCTGGGTTGCCGCTGGAAGGGCATCTGCTGCATAAAACATATGCTGGAACAGTTGGAGGTTCATCCCGCTGTGGCGACCTTTGAAATTGAGACTAATCTGAAGGAAAATAAATGATTTGATACATGTTTGTTTGTATGTTTTTGCCAGTTTTGGTAACTTTGCTAACACTCATCAATAATAGCACCGCTTTACAGTTTTTAATAAGCATATATTTAGCTTAATTGTACTTTGGAAACATTTCTAATTCAAGATAAACAAGACCAGGTTCACACAGAGGCTAAACTCATCTAAAGGATGGATAAAAGGCCTGATGTGAATGATCGAAAAAGTAAAAGATTATTTATGGCTGCTGAGCCAGACAACATAGTAACTGGAGAGGAGCATGCTCATAAAAAAGCACTCTCTCCCTCTCTCTTTTTACCTCCCGCTTTTGGCCATTGCCCTGTTGCTAGATGTAGGTAGGCTTACTTCTCTTTGATGTCCCATGGTGCACTTCACTAACCTGCTGTATGTCAGGGTTACAGTGGCCATTAACATTCATGTCAGTGGTGTCATCACACTGCTGCACTGATGCTTTCATCTTTTCTGCACAAGTACTCAACCAAACAAACGTCACATGAAGCTTAGCAGGGCTGAGCCCGGTCAGTACCTGGATGGGAGACCACATGGGAAAGCTAGGTTGCTGCTGGAAGTGGTGTTAGTGAGGCGAACAGGGGGTGCTCAACCTGCGGTCTGAGTGGGTCCTAACATCCCAGTATAGTGAACTGGACGCTATACTGCTCAGTGAGCGCCGTCTTTCGGATGAGACGTCAAACCGAGGTCCTGACTCTCTGTGGTCGTTAAAAATCCCAGGATGTCTTTCAAAGAAGAGTAGGGCTTTAACCCTGACATTCTGACCAGATCTGCCCATCGGCCTTCTAACTATCCCCATATCATAATCGGCTTAATCACTCTGTCTCCTCTCCACCAATCAGCTGGTGTGTGGTGTGCGGTCTGGCACAATATGGCTGCCGTCGTGTCATCCAGATGGATGCGGCACACTGGTGGTGGATGAGGAGACCCCACCCCACCCCCTCCCCCCACCCCCCCAAAAAAACGGTATGTTTTATAATTGAAAATAACTGTTATTATTTATATTATATTCACTGGCTTTTGAGGCGTTTTTTGTAAAATAAATTAAATAAATTTATTCCTGTGGTATGGGTTGGGTGATATTTTGAGATTAACGGTTACAAATGTGAACTTTATTTCCAGTAATATCTTTATTAAAAGTGGCTTTAAACATACGCTAACACGTTTGTGTGTCATTTTATTTAAATTCAGTCCAATTATAAACATGTTATTAATTAACAATTAAAATAGCAAAAATGTTACTTTCATTAATTACCTTGTATTCAAATACATCGATTCCTTTTGTCTTGTGCTTGACTTTCGATTTAAAATGCTTTCAACTTCACCATTTTTTCAGCTCTGATATTTTAGACTAATCACTTTAAAAAATAATGTTCCGTTAATTCATGTTGGCTCACGTATTTTCTAACATAAACGCAAAATGAGTAATGCATTCTGTTTTGTTAATCTTTGTTAGCTTTGGTTAATGAAAATAAAGTCGTTCATTGTTTTTGTTAACTCGCAGTGGAGTAACTGAGGTAACACTTTATTTCGATGGTCCATTTCAGTATTAGTAGACTGTCTGCTTAATATCTGTTGATACTGACATTCAACAGACATTTAACTGACTATATGAAACTTGTCAACTTACACTAACCCCAACCCTAACCCCAACCGTAACCGCAACCTAACAGTCTACTTATAATTAATAAGAATTAGTTGCAATGGAACTTAAATTCAACAAACGGACCATCAAAATAAAGTGTGACCGTAACTGATATTAACAAGCTCAACTTTGGATTTAAAAAATGCATTAAATAATAAATGTTTAAATATGATTAATAAATGCTGTACAAGATTGTACATACTCAAGTTAATAAGTACATTTTCATTAACTAATAGATCATTGTTTTACTGTCATCACCTCTTTCAGAAGATTTTAGAAGGCAAGTACTGTAAACAAGCAGTCATAAGCATGAAAAAGAAGCAAAAATGTTAGCATGCGGTGGAGAGATCTTAACCTGAGGATATGGACACCAGAGAACGACTCCCTTAGGGATAAGCAGTGCTCACAGCAGCAGATATAGATCCATGTGTCAAAGGTCAGGCCTGAAAGACTGTGTGAGGTTGCTGTGATGTTAATTTGTGAGGTCATTTTTAGTATTTTAAACTAAATATAGGACAGGCCAAAAGATAGTCCAAAAAAATAATAAACAATTTCGTACTCTGTGAAAAGAAGATATTTGCTACTTATTAATTACTGCTGTGATATCCAAGCTGCATATTTCCACCGCCTGATGCCTTGACTAAATTGATAAAATGCCTGTATCGCGGGCGCGCGCACACACAGACATACACAGCAACAAATGCCCCAAAACAAACATTCACATTTTGGGAGGATGTGACAAACAGCTACTTTAAACAACACAAAACAAACAAACAAAGAAAAAAAAATCACACCAACATGCCTCTCACCAGCCCAGCTAACAAATTTAGGTTGTGAGAACGTTCTCATAACGTTTTCTGTAACGTTCCGAGAATATTGAAATGTCCAGTTTGCTTAATGTTACTAGAACGTTTTTTTATGGTTAGCATAACGTCCTTACAATGTTTTTAAAACCTAAATTTCCACCAAAATATAATGTTCTAAGAACGTTTATTTGTAACATTCCAATAAATGTCCAGTTTGCTTAATGTTGCTAGAATGTTTCTTTATGGTTAGCATAACGTTCTTACAACGTCCATAAAACCTACAATGAGAACGTTCATCAAGTACAAATAACGTCCTGAAGATGTTCCAAGAACTTTGTTATAAGAACATTTTCCATCAACATTTCGAAAACGTTCATCAAGTACAAATAATGTCCTGAAGATGTTCCAAAAACTGTTATAAGAACGTTTTTTATCAACATTAGGAGAACGTTCATTAAGCACAAATAACGTCCTGAAGACGTTCCAAGAACTTTGTTCCAAGAACGTTTTTTAACAACGTTACAAGAACGTTTACAACTTTATGAGAACATTCTAAAATTGTTCCATTGATAACGTTCTGTGCTAACATTTTCACAACTTTTAAAGAACGTTAGTGAATGTTCTGGGAACGTTCCCTGTTAGCTGGGAGAACACTAGTGAGATTATTCTGCGCACACATAATGCCCCGCACAAGAACACACAGAAGTTTAAACACTGCATCCAAAAATGATCAACCAAGGCTATGTTTTGCCCAACATTATTATTTATATATTTATTTATTTATTTGTTTGTTTGTAAATTTTGTTTCAACATTAAAAAAAATTGTCAGACTATATAACTGACAAAATAGTTATTATTGAGCTAGATTAATAAATAACTTTTCAGGTCTTGTATTGATAACAGAGCACTGTGTCTGCGTATGAAATAACAACCCATTACATGTGGAAATATCCGATTAAATGGCGCATTCAACGGGCGTTGTTCCATTCAGAGTCTTTACAATCACGGTTGTTCCGCTGTTAATGCCTTTATTTAGCTATGATCATCTCTGTTGGTCAGTGCTCTCCCATGGTGTTAAAAGGCCGCAGAACGCCTGATCCTCTGCCTCGCTTATGTCATGCCGCCCACCGCCCATTGAGCACGTCGGTCCGGCCGCAGTGCGCTGGAGAGCGCCACGGTGATTGAAGTCTTGACCGCCTGTTGAGGGCTAGCCCAGCAGGAGTACAGTTCAGGGGGACGAGTGGAATAATTATCATGTTATTTAAGGGTGATTTACAACACAAGACCACGTTTGGTCCGCCGTGGAACTGTTGTCATTACAGTTTGACTAAATGATTGTTATGCTTCTTGGTAGCTATACTGAAAAGCCTTTTGTTTTCACTCACATTTGTGTATTTAAATATGCTGCATTTAAAATGTATCATATGCTAGTAGCTATATTTAATGTCTAAAATTATAAACTGTTATCAATCAAACGCAATTATGTTTGACTTATTGTATTTGTGAATTGGATAAAATGTATATACAACACGTGACAACCTGTGTATTAAACATATTCAATTCATCTTTATTTCCATAGTGTTTTTACAATGTAGATTGTGTCAGAGCAGCTTAACATAGACGAGGTTCTAAGTTTTCACAGTTGAAGTTTAATTTAGTTCAGTTCAGTGTAACTGTCACTGGTGAAACATTGGGAACAGAGTTAAACCTCTTACCATCAACCTTTGTGTATTATGTATTTACTTTCATTTCCTTTTGTCTTTATGTGGTTTCCTGAAGTGTGGACACTTGGTTAGTTCCTGTGGCAGCATCTCCATACCAGCCCTGGTGTCCTCAATTCAAAGATAACACAGTCATAAATAAGACAAACATGTTGTTGTAATTTGCCCTGCATTTAAAACAGTTAGACAGTGTTGTCAGCTAATTGCTACTTGTTTTTTTTTGTCTCATTTCTCTTCTACAGCATGAAGTCATAATCTACATTGGCTCCCGAAATAGATTTTAACCCTTAAGACATGCACACACACTAAAATGACCTCCGTGAAGTTGGCACCCCATAAAAACAACATCAACATTTGTACTACATCTGTGCTCATTTGTGCTGTAAAAATAACAAAACCACAAAGTGGCATTTATTTTAAAGGGAACCCTTCATACTTGCACTCTTAGTTCAAAGAAGAAGAAACTTTAACATTGATGAAAACTTTTCATTCAATAAAAGGATGTTTAATGTGTACAAATGTTCATCAGATTATTCAAATGTTACATTTACAAATGGTTCTTTTAAGAACCATTAATTGAAAGGTTTGCTGAGGAATCAAAAGGAGCCCTGTTATGGTATCAATATAAATGCCCTTATAACTTTTATTTTTAATAAACAATTAAACAACATATTCACTTGTCTAATCAAATAGTTGGGTCATGATGCTGACTCTTTAACTGTAGCACATTTTTAATCGGAACTGACATTGCTCTCCAATCTTTTCTGTCATTTACTGTACAGAGCTAGCATAATTGGGTACACCCCATTTTGAAAATTAATATTTTTATCCATTTCTCAGTGTCAGTGAATATAGGCATTGAATTTTGGTGCATTTAAACTAAACATATTTATTAAACAGATACATTTATTAAAATAATATTTTAGTCACCAAAAATATTTAGAAATGAAAAGATAATACAATTAAATTCAAGCAAAATATTGCAAAAAAAAACTTAAATTAAAATAAAATAAATAAAAATATCAACCTGCACAATTTCAGCTAAATTGTTCAATTTTTGCTTCTCTTGATTATTCCTCTTTTTTATTTGTATTTATTATTTTTCTATAACATAAATTTGGGTGTGACAGTTTTTGGACCGTTATCGTAAGTTATTTTGTTAGACAAGCTCCAGATTTGGCTTTAGTACTGACTAATCTAATGTATATGTGCAAATATAATATTGTAGCTTCCTATTAAAAATATGAATTTAAAAGATAGATTTTGAAGTTGATTATTTGCTATTAGCAATACTATAAATGCATGATTGTAATTCCGGCAACTCCATTCCATGTTATTAAAAATGAAGAATGCTGATGTTTATTATACAGCACAATGATAATTAAATTACCTATAGTAATTTAGTACTTTGAACATGTATAATTAACCTAGTGTTTGGAGCAATGGGAACATAATAAATACAGTCTTTACATATTAACAATATAATAACTGATACGTAGTTAGCTGTAAATGGGCTGTGTAAACACCAGACAAGTCAAGTTACCTTTGAGAAAAGCCATTTTAAAATACAGAATGACAAACACTGAATGACCCCTCGAATGTAAGGCAATATGTAAATGTACCACTTCAGCCCGCTCCAAAACAGATATCTTTCAGATATTGTTGCACATTACAGCCAACTTAAAATCAGACAAAATGATTTTACACCGGAATACCGATGGCAAAACTCGTAGACTACGCTACGCTGTGTTAAGGAAGAGCGTCCCGTCCTTCAGATAAAACGAAAGGCTCCGCGTTTGCAATGCGCGAGCGTGTGTGTGTGTGTGTAATGCGCGAGCGTGTGTGATAAGGAGGTGGGGGTGAGAGACCCCGTTGTGTTTTGACCCCCTAAACAACTCCCATTCTCCATCTCTCACTCTCTCTCTCTCTGGTTTAAAGCTCAATCGCTCATTCTGGAGAGACGCATTCGAGCCCAACGCGTCGCTTCATGGACATCAGTAGCGCGAAAAGGACGCGACATCATCTCAAACGCGCCGCTAATGCTGGATACTCGGCCCGGTGCACGCTTCTGCTGCTACATTCTTATTAAGGTGGGGTATATTTACTGCTCGCCTTATCATCATATTCCACTACATCTATAACATTATACTATATGCATAACGTGTACGTGGGTAAAATGATCAAATTGTTATGGATATACGTAATAACATTAGTCATTTTGCATTCATTCTAGAGTAACACTTACGCTGCTATTTAGGTGGATACTTTTAAAGTGAAAAGCAATCTTGTCCACTAGTCTTATGTTGGCTTGCGTTTATACTAAGATGCTCCAAAACGTCAGATGCATTTTGGACTTGACTATGAATATCGGTAGCTACATGGTTATGTTCCAGTGCATGCTCAGGTTGTAAAATGTGTTTATGCTTTAGTTATTGTAGAGTATCTCCCGGTCTGACGTGTGTTGTCCTCCGACAGTGAGTGTGTGAGCTCGGCTTCCGTATCGCATGGATAAGAGGGTAGGTGCTGTTTATTCTCTTTCCTGGTCTTTTTTCTTGTTAGTTTGATGCAATAATGACGATTAAACAATCTAGAAAACAAAACAAGATTAATACAAACAGCTAGTTAAGGTATAAACAAAAAGTACATTTTGCAACTGTTAGAATTTTAGCTGAATGTACACTAACTTACACTAATAAGCACTATTCAGTCATGTAACACTTGATAATTCATTAGTATAGGACAACCAGATAAGAAACAAATGCTATTATTTACCTTTGATTAATATGTTTTTGTGCAGGCCTATATTTATTTTGAAGATATTATGCGTATAAAGGTGCTTTTATGAACCCAGCTGCACAGTTCTATCCATATTAAAATCAATTACATGTTTTCAGAAAATGAATAAAAGCAAATATTAGATGGAGTGGTGCAGAAAAATCACATTCAGGCTTAGAAAGGCAGATGAAGTCAGTAAGTAGGTCAACTTTTGTGCTACAGTGAGCGGCCAAATGGAAATTCTTGTTGCGTTCCGTGCCTTCTTAGAAATGATAGTTATGATCCTGTTAATTTGGCAACAGTCTATTCAGTCTCAGACGTAAGATCTTGTATTTGTGCCGGCAATAACTCTCATCATGAGTAAAATAATTGTTAAAAATTCAATGCGACTTAATGGTGCATTTATTGTCATTAAAAACCTGCAAGATTTATAGCAAAGATTTGCATCTTTTAAATCCAGCATAGATTCATTTGTGTATTATTTATATAATGATCAATATTTAGTTCGAGCCTTCGTTTTAGTGCAGTACACATTCATTTTTTGATTTATTTTAGAAAACGCAAAGCTGAGGCATACGGTAAATAAATTCAGCTTATATTCTGGTCATGTTCAAATATGTTCAGTTTGCTTAAAATAATACATTTGCAATAATAAACGGTACTTATTTAAAAAAAAAAATCTCTATATTATCTTTCGTTATTAATGCAATGCCATCTTAATGTGATTGTTTATGTGACTGCTTCTGCGTATAGCTCATTTTGAAAACATGGGTAATTATTTAAAATCGTAGTTATTTTAGTTATTAGTTTCTAATGATTATATTCACGTTAAATACTTTATTTTAGAATGTTGTTTACTGTTGAAAATGCTGTCATGACTATCTCAGCAACCCAGCTTAAAAAATCATCTTGTCATCGTGTCATCTTAGTGCGCTAAAAAGAAGTAAGAAGTGAACAGGGGACTTAAATGCTACAGTAAAGGCTGATTTTTTGCAGATATCTTGAATGTTTTCATTTAAAACATACCTTTTAGAGGCTTATATTAAATAATGTCATTAGTAATGATTACAGCGTCCACCACAGTAATAGGTGAGCAGTCATTTTAAATGGTTTCAATGAAATTTATGGCTGTGCAGTCAGATTTCCTTTCGAATTATTGATTATTTCACAATCTGTCCCTCAGTTCTTTTTCTTTTATGTTGTTTTTTTTATTATTAAAATAAGCTTTCATTGGTGTGCCTTGCCTTTTATGATCATATCTGAGTATGTTATTAATGCATGTTATTAATCAGCTGACTGTAAAACCACATAATTTGTACAAAAGTGAAGGCTGGATAACTTCATGTATTTGTATGTAACGCTGTTAATTATAAATCAGTAGGAAGGTTTTTTTTTCCCCGGGTGAGTAGCTTGGCACTCTGAAAAATCGCACATCAAAGCCTCCCCGCAACCAGTGTTTATTAAGGAGGAGATACAATTAGCTGACTTCAAACAGCCTCTCGCTAGTTCACACACTCAAATGTACTGTCAATCCTGTATAAACTACAATTGAAACGAAATTTCCCACATATAGCGCATCTCACACTAACATAAAGCTAAAAAAGGCAATGTTTAATCTTTTAGTTGTGCTATCTCTGCGTATCTAGTATGAGGAGTTGGTGCAGTACCCAGGCTCTGACGCCATGCCTGTGGGAGGCTACAGGGACACCATGAGGTCACTTCCTCCACCTCACTATGGCCACACTGTGCCTGACTCTCTGAAACACCACCGGGACCAGATCTATGGGTGAGAGTCAGGTTTCTATAACCATCTGTTACAGTAACATGGATGAGAATGCGGCATTATTTTCATTTATGTGTCGTTTTGGCATCACGTGAGTTCAAGTGATTTTTTTTTCAGAATAAAACACATTAAGGTACAAAATGATTTGAAACAAATACTGTTTATAATGTCGTTTACTAGACACATTTTTAGTAAAAACAATACTTTACTAGAAGTTCAAAATTGTCACCGCACAAACCGACATAATGTAGTAAGTTCTGGCTAGTTATTTGTATACAGTGCTAACAAACTAATTGTTCATTCACCAGTGAAACATATATTTGCACAACAAGTAGCATTAAATGTAATTGCAAAAAATAAATAAATAAATAAAATATAATTTTCATACAGATTTACCATAGATCCCAGTTGGGCCGAAACCTGTACCAGTACTTGGCTACTCAGACAAACATTGCACTGTTTACTGTTTTGATGTAATGATTTAATATGGGCACTAAACTATTATGTCAACACACATTGTTATATATTTGTTGCACAAAAACAATCACCAAGATTAGCTGCGTTGTAGTTTCTTACCCTGCTGTGTTGTCTTACTGTGAACATATGTGTGTTGATTTGCAGTCATCCTCTGTTTCCTCTCTTGGCTCTGGTATTTGAAAAGTGTGAACTTGCCACTTGCTCACCACGAGACTCCACCTCCATGTCAAACTCCGCCCTCCTCCCTGGGATGACCAATCACAGCGATGTCTGCTCCTCTGACTCGTTCAACGATGATATTGCAGCCTTTGCCAAACAAGTGAGTAACTCACGCTCATCACATTAATACGGAAGTCCTAAGAGGCCATGCATTAAATATTTTTGCTCTCTTGTTGTCGTGATCACGACTTATTTATCTCGTGATCTTGACATAACAACTCCTTTTCTCGTGATCTCGACATAACAAAAAGTTGTTTTCTCATGATCACGACTTCACGACTTATGTTTTTTATTTATTTATGTATTTATTATTATTATTATTATTATTATTATTATTATTATTATTATTATT
>CAIGQQ010034621.1:307579-331375 GCA_903798035.1 Danio albolineatus
ATATACACACACACAAGCAATATCACATGAGTAGCAGTGTGATATGGCCATATATCTGCACTGTTGGGTGGCTCTAGTACGACGTTGTACGATATTGCTCATATACAGCTAGGTCCATAAATATTGGGACATCGACACAATTCTAACATCTTTGGTTCTATACACCAACACAATGGATTTGAAATGAAATGCTTTAACTGCAGACTGTCAGCTTTAATTTAAGGGTATTTACATCCAAATCAGATGAACAAATCAGATAAACAAAAATATTGGGACAATAGGATTCTCAGCTGTTCCATGGCCAGGTGTGTGTTATTCCCTCATTATCCCAATTACAATGAGCAGATAAAAGGTCCAGAGTTCATTTCAAATGTGCTATTTGCATTTGGAATCTGCTGCTGTCAACTCTCAATATAAGATCCAAAGAGCTGTCACTATCAGTGAAACAAGCCATCATAGGCTACAAAAACAAAACAAAACAAACCCATCAGAGAGATAGCAAAAACATTAGACGTGGCCAAAACAACTGCTTGGAACATTCTTAAAAAGAAATAATGTACCAGTGAGCTCAGCAACACCAAAAGACTCAGAAGACCACGGAAACAACTGTGGTGGACGACTGAAGAATTCTTTCCCTGGTGAAGAAAACACCCTTCACAACAGTTGGCCGGATCAAGAACACTCTCCAGGAGGTAGGTGTACAGTATGTGTGTAAAAGTCAACAATCAAGAGAAGACTTCACCAGAGTGAATACAAAGGGTACACCACAAGATGTAAACCATTGGTGAGCCTCAAAAACAGGAAGAGGAGATTAGAGTTCTAAAAAGCCTTTACAGTTCTGGAACAACATCCTACGGATAGATGAGATCAAGATCAACTTGTACTCAAGATCCTAAGCAGTGAAGCATGGTGGTGGTATAGTCATTGTGTGGGCATGTATGGCTGCCAACGGAACTGATTCTCTTGTAATTATTGATGACGTGGCCGCTGAAAAAAGCAGCAGGATGAATTCTGAAATGTTTTGGGCAATATTATCTGCTCATATTCAGTCAATTGCTTCAGAACTCATTGGACAAAGCTTCACAGAGCAGATAGACAATGACCCAAAGCATACTGCAAAAGCAACCAAAACCACAGTCTTTGAAAGGAAAGAAGTGGAATGTTATGCAATGGCCAAGTCAATCGTCTAACCTGAATCCGAGTGAGCACGCATTCCACGGCAACACTTTATTTTGATGGTCCATTTGACTATTAGTTGACTGTCTGCTTAATATCTGTTGATACAGACATTCAACAGGCATTTAACTGACTATAAAAAACCTCGCAAATATATGTCAACTTACACTAACCCTACCCCTAACCCCAACCCTAACCCCAACCTAACAGTCTACTTATAATCTAATGAGAACTAGTTGCAATGTAAATTAAATTCAACAAACGGACCATCAAAATAAAGTGTGACCCATTTCACTTGCTGAAGACAAAACTGAAGGGAAAGTGCCCCAAGAACAAGCAGGAACTAAAGACAGTTGCAGTAGAGGCCTGGCCGAGCATCACCAAGGATGAAACCCAGCGTCTGATAATGTCTATGCATTCCAGACTTCAGGTTGTATTTGACTGCAAAGGATTGGCAACCAAGTATTAAAATGTTTTATCCCATTACTTTTAGACCCTTACCAGGTGTGACGCACATATGCAAACTGTTGGAATTCCTACACTGTTCACCTAATTTGGATGTAAATACCCTCAAATTAAGTCTGCGGTTAAAGCACACATTGATAGTTTAATTTCAAATCCATTGTGTTGGTGTATAGAGCCAAAAATGTGAGAATTGTGCCGATGTCCCAATATTTATGGACCTAACTGTATAAATACATATATATGATTTCTAAATTTATTTTGACTTATATTTCATTGCAGACAATACAGCAAAAATGTTGAATGTGTTCTTTTTGATTTTTACAGTTTTTTTTCTTTCTTTAAAATAAACATGTATACCAATTTTGGTTCTTGCAACACATTCCAAAAAAAAGTTGGGACAGAAGCATTTTAGGGCTAGTAATCAAGTAAATTGGTTAAATGATGCGATTTGAAACAGGTGATGTCAACAGGTGATTGTAATTATGACTTGGTACAAAAGCAGCATCCAAGAAAGGTTTAGTCCTTTAGGAGCAAAGATGGACCAAGGATCCCCAGTTTGCTGACAAATATGTGAGAAAATGATTGATGGGAAGTCATTTGGGTATTTCAGGCCAAGGACAAGGACGCAAGCCTAAGGTGAACTACCGTGATCTCTACTCCCTCAGGCGGCACTGCATCAAAAATCAACATTCATCTATAAGACATATCACCACACGGGCTCAGGACTACTTTGGTAAATCTTTGCCAAGTACCACAAAACGTAGTTACATACCCAAATGCCAGTTAAAACTGTACTATGCCAGAAGAAAGCCCTATGTTAACAGTGTCCAGAAGCACCATGGACTTCTCTGGACTCGGAGGGATCTGGGATGGACAATCACACATTAGAAACGTGTACTGTGGTCAGATGAATCATTATTTCAGGTATTTTTTTGGTGGGAGTCAGTCCAAAATCAGGGTCTGTCATAGTACGGGGTTGTGTCATTGCCCTTGGCAAATGTAACTTTCACTTCTGTGATGGCACCATTACAGTACATATATACGGTCTTATTTTCCAGGGACGCACATGCATATTTCAACAAGACAATGCAAAACTACATTCTACACACAATACAAACTCCTGACTAAGGAGGAGGAAGATACAGGTACTTGACTGGGATACAGTCACAATCTGTCACATTTTAAAGTGCAAAATGCAACAAAGAGGACTCCGTACTTTACACTTCATCACTTGATGTCTTCAGTTCCTAAAGTCTTTTAAGCAACGTTAAAGGAAAGGCAACATTACAAAATGGTAAATGCTTTACTGTTCCATCGTTTTGAAATGTTGTAAGAACCAAAATTGGGATATGTTTATTTTGAAAAAAAAAAAATCGAATTAAATAAAAACAAAAATTAAGTAATGTGCTGTTGCGATAAAATACAAGTCAACGAAAATTATTTTATTTGCGTTTTCCATACTGTACCAAACCTTTCTGATTTGGGGGTTGTATAAAATTACGGTTGAAATCAGAATTATTAGCCTTCCTGTTAAATTTTATTCCTTTACATTTTTTCCCCAATTATTATTAATTTCTGTTTAGCGGAGAAATAATTTTCCCAACAAGTTTCTAACAACTGATTTCTTTTATCTTTGCCATGATGACAATACATAATGTTAGTTATTTTTTAAAATACTACTATTCAGCTTGAAGTGCATTTTAAAGGCTTAACTAGGTTAACTGGCAAGTTAGGGTAATTAGGCATGTGAATGTATAATGATGGTTTGTTCTGTAGACATTAAAAAATATGTTGCTTAGGTTAAGGTAATAATATTGACCTAAAATGGTATTAAAAAATAAATAAAAATTCTAGCTGACATAAAACAAATACGACTTTCTCCAGGGGAGAAAATATTATAGGAAATACTGTGAAAAATGTCTTGCTCTGTTAAACATCATTTGGGAAGTATTTGAAAAAGAAAGAAATTCACAGCAGAGCTATTAATTTTGACTTCAACTGCATATGTACACACAGTCAAGCCCAAAGTTATTCATACCCCTGGCTAATTCAGACTTACAGTTATTCAACCAACAAGTTGCTGTTTTTTGACCAGAGATAACACAGGCTTCTCCCAAAAGATAATAAGACGATGTACAAGAGGTATCATTGTGGAAAAAAATATTTCTCAGCTTTTATTCACATTTGAACCAAAGATTTGTAAAAATGTGTTAGGGTTATGAATAATTTCATGCTTGACTAATATAAAACAAGATAAATAAAGTAAAAATTAGTAATTATTTCTAATTCCAAGCTTCCACCCCCCAGCTCCTAATGCTTTCTATGGAGCATCGGTGAACAGTGTTTAAACCTTTTTTATATCGTTGTATTTTGAGTGCCTCGGTTGTTCTCAATGTGAAAACATGGATCTCAAAATCAGTCACTATCACACACTATTCTAAAAACACTCACTGACACCGAGTAAAATAAAGAAATAACTTTAAAAAAAATGCATATAAAAAAAACACACACATATACTCTATCTTACCTGTTCTGGCTGCTTTCAGTTTCATCTTTTGGCTCTTTCATCATCTTTGATCCAACAGTACAAGCCTGTTCATGAAATCTGTTCTGATCGCTCAGGAAGGCATGAGGTCCTCCATTTCAACTTTGTTGCTGTATAACCCTGTTTAAATTTGGAAACAGAGAACAAAGGAAATGAAGAAATCATCAATTCAACCTCCTATCCTTGTTTCTTTTTTATATTTCCTTGTTAACTGTTAAACATTTGATTAGTCAATCTAAGGTTTGAAAAAAATAAATAAATATGTATTTGCCATGCGGTATAGCAAAACACTTGTTAAACTGCATAAGACTATTGATTAAAGATCTTTTAAAATATGTTAGAAAGCAGTAATCATTGCCTTTCACAGTAATAAAAGCAAATACTATGAAAGTAAATGGTTACAGGTTTAGAGCATTTTTCAAAATTTATTTTGTGTCAACTAAAAATACTCAAACAGGTTTGTGATAAGTAAAAGGTGAGTAAATTATGACTAAATTTTCAGTTCTTGGTGAACAATCCCTTTAACAATCCAATAAATATTTGTTTAATGCTTTTTGTGATGTGCTCACACACAGCTCACATTTTTGTCAATAAATCTTAAGGAATAAACTTTTTCCTTGCAACATTTTCCAATATTTTCAGTTATACTCTTCATAGAAGTATAAATTTGTATTTTTTAGTTTTGACATTTCCTGAGAAGCAGCAGAAGAATGCCTCTCAAATGTTAATTCAAAATACTTTGTTGGCAGATAAAATAAATATATTTGTTTAACTTGTAACCAGTTTTGACCCTCAAGCATGAGCTCAGAAACGTGTAATACAAATGATGCAAACATAATCTGAGTTGAACTCACATGTGGTGTCTTCAAAATGTCCTCCTACGTGAAAAAGTACTGAACATCTCTGTAAGCCGCTCTAAACACCTCCACCCACAGCAAGATTATATGTGGGGTAAATGAGAGTCCTCATTACACATGGTTTATGTCCTTTGTCACGCTAACCTAAAGAGTGCTCCTGTGAAATTTTCACAGCTGAAGACTCAATTTCAGTCACATTAAAGTTCAGCTTGCGCTTTGACAAGAGTGACAGAACTCTTGATGATGCCTTTGGTGTATCTCACACCGTAAGCTCCACCCACTTTCATGACTGTGGTAAACCTCACAGTGAAAACTTACAAGTGAACACAGTGATAAAAGTAGGACGCCACACACAGCTGAAAGATTATAGCTGAACGAGTGTTACTTTCGCATTTAACACAGTACCATAAAGCCTCGTTCTGGTAAGTGTCAAAAATATCCCCCTTTTTTACAGTAAGGTTCAGCTAATAATTATGCTTAAGGGAAGAAGGTAAACTATTGTTCCTCATTGAATTTCCTCTTTTAATGAAATGAGTCTATGTTGATATTTACTAAGGCCCAACTCCAGCAAGTGGTAGAAAGATTTTTCACAAATGTATATTCAGGCACTTTTTTACTCAAACGGCATTCAAGGTATGCCATTTATGTTCACGCACTTTCCACTGCACCTTGACCTTGTGAGAAGCTGTAGTTTGCTCTACTGCATGATGTATGAGAGGCAACCACAAGACATTTCAGGCATTTAAACAATGTAGTTTAAATTATTATTCTCTCTGTGTGCGTGTGTCCTGATTTTTATTTTTTTAATTGATCCACAAAATAATGACTAATAAATTTTTTTGATACGCATTTCAGTCTTGTGCCTCTAAGTGTATTTCGCATGTTTGTTTATAATCTATCCTAGTCATTTACAACGCAATTCTTCTTGTTGTCCTAGACTGGTCTTTATGTTCTTTAATCTGGCAATTTGACAAATCCCCTGCAGATCTTTCTGTCTTTTTTCCCATTTAATTATTGGTTTGCACTCTTGCATACATTTTTACACAAGTTTTAGTAAATTTTGTGTACAAAAGCTGATTTAAACTAGATTGCATAGTAAAATAAAGCACGAGAGCCATTAAAGATTAGTGCTTCTCTAAGCAATAAGTAGGGCCACACGGAATCTGCGCACGCAGAATTGCCACAGATTTTTAGCCCAACATTAATTCTGTTTATTTACTGGTGTAAATGTGTGTAAATTTATATTTATTCAGTTTTTAAATAAATTTCAGTAATAATATTGACTAATATGAAAATATTCATATGCTTTATTTACAATACAGTTTGAGAAGTAATATTTTCTGTAATTTAGTTGATATTTTATTTGAGAGACTTGCTTTGTTTACCAAATAAAGTGGATCTAATTGGATTGCATTGTAAACATTAAATTAAAGTTTAAAAGGTGTTTTTTTTTTTTAATATATTAAGGTTTTATTTATGATACTTCCAAAACCATTCTGCATAAATCCACAGATTTTTAACAAAGTCCTGCGCAGAAATAGCTAAAAATGTCCGCAGATTCCGTCTGACCCTGGCAATGAGGTCAAGCTATAATAATATATCATGGATAGTGCTTTCTCCACTAATAAGATCAAAAACACTTTCCGCTCAAGCAGAGGTAAGATAATGAGTACAGGTATTTCACATTTTTTCCAGACTGGAATATTCTATTGACCACAACTATGCATATTTAAGAACCATTTTAATGCCTTTTAACAATATTACACCACAGGCATGCATACAAGTTTTAAAAGTTTCGTCTTTCACTTGTGTTTCCTCAAATAAGGTTGCATTAGACTTAATCAGATAGCGTAGTAATGTTGTAAAACACTACTGGGCCAACTTCCTCTTACACATTCGAAACATGGGCTGATATCATTCCAAACCAAAGAGAAGCAACAGAGAAAGAATACACAGCAAAATGTGTTCATATTATTAGTTCATATGACCCAGATATCATTTTGTTTTGATTAAAATAAGCATCCATTAGTTCCCGCTTTAAAATCAACATTATATTAAAATCTACAAATGATTGCACAAAGAAAGGAATAGTGTTAACAAGCATCATCATGGTTGATCTTATGAAACCTGGTAAGAATTTAGCCGAGTAGACTTTTCTCATTAAAGATACAGTAGGTGATTGTCGTCAGAAACATTTTTTGTTGTACTGGTTGAAAATCTCTTCACATTCCAATAGTACAGATTAAAGTAAATGATCTAAATGTATTTATATGAATTTTTATATTCTAAGTTAGCCATAAGAGTAAAAAATCCAATCCAATTAAAATAGTGTTGCACCGACATCTCCCATAATTCTGACAAGCAGCTCAAACTGTCTATCAGCAAATGCAGATTTGAGCTACTGTGCACCTCTGTTCACCCAGATCTGCTGTCTGTGCATACACATGCTGCGCGTTCATGAGAGTGAAAGGTAAAAACATGCTGAATCAAAACTTTTTAAAATCCTGAATAAATATTGCAGTTACTTTTTCACGCTGGAGGAAGGATGACACCATTGCTGAAGTATTTCTCTAAAACAGGTAATATTGTGTTTTAAAACTGGTTTGGTCACTCAGAGCTGATGTAGATGTTCTTGTTACAAATGGGTTATATCTGCACTGAAGTGTTGTTCAGCCACTGAAATCTTCTACCGATAGATTGATCTGACTATTTTCAGTTTCATAAGGGACCTTTTACAGCATTAATAATGTTGATTTTATTTAGCTTAACAACAAAACATCAGTAAATAGTGGGTCCCACTTTACATTAAATGGCCTTAACTAATATGTACTTACATCAAAATTAATAATTTGTTACAATGAACGTATTGTGTACTTATACTTGATTAAATACTTGTTTGTAATTACATCTGTAATTAATTTCTGTAATTACATTTGTAAATACACTGTTGACCACCCCTTACACCTTAGCCCACCCTTAAATCTACCGATACAACCAAACTTGTCCTTAACCCTACCACTATCCCAACTCAAGAGCACCACAAGTGTTCTCAAATGCATTATGAACACAGTGGGTACATTGTATTTATTTTTTGATGCAAGTATATAATAGTTAAGGACACTTAATATAAAGTGGGACCAAATAGTGCTATTCCGCCTAGCCTGCTATACTTTATATTCGCATTGGTTCATTTTTGATCAATGTCGACCTGCTCCCTATATTGTTTACCATGCTACTCTGAATATTTGGTCAGAAATAGCGTTTAAATATGGATTAGTAATGAGTGTGATTCCTGCACGCCGCCGACAGGGTTCTGCTGTCATCTTTAAGGTGTGTGCGCTCGTGTTTTCAGGAGGCGTGGCTTTGGACGCCAGGGGAGGGACTGTGTTTCAGAGATTCAACAGGTTAGCATTGTGGCAGATCACCTACTGCGCCTTTAAATCCGATTATAATAACAAAAAGGAATGTAATTTTCATTTTCGATATTTATGTTACTTTGAGCTACAGTCTTTTGTACATTTTTGGAATTTTTTGAAAGTTAAACATTTGAATTTAATTTTTAAATGAATTTAATTTTATTCACTTAACTGAAGTGTTTAAAAATTTCACAATTTTCAAAGAAATTACAGTAATTAGAATGCAGTTAAATGCTTGTCTCACACAGCGTCATAAAAAGAAATAAATGCAAACAGATATGCTTGTATGTCATTCCAGATTTTACATCTGCCTGTGATTTCTTTCAGACACATTTGTTTTAAGCATAATACCTTATGTGATACATTTAAATGTAATGTATATAATCTTAGAAATATTATATATTTTTTTATAAATGTGTTATTTCATAAGAGCTGTCACTCAGGCAGAACACCACACTTCAGGTACAGTGTTTGCTGTCTTTGCTCTTACAGTTCCTGTCCCCTGTGAGGTTTCTGCACTATTTCTATGTTCTCTACATTGTTATTATAGGCAACTGAGAGACTCAGAGGAACAGAGGTCGACAGTAAACTGGAGCAAGCCAAAGTGTAGTGAAACTACTTTAGATGTCCTGTTCACCCTTTGCAGGCTCTGAATGGTTATTCTGTTTTGTCAGTCTTCTCTGCCTCCGCCACAGCACTTCTGGAGCTCTGACTCGCTTCTTTGTCACTCTTTTTGGCTTCTTTGCTGTCAATCAAAGCATGTTCACACTTCACCAGCTCTTCCAGCTCTTTCTGAAATAAAAGAGTTTAAAATAGTTTAAGTAAACAAAATGTTATAGATTTGAAATTACATGTGAGGTATATGAAAATGCCTGAATTTACTTTCCAGCCCAGCAGCTCAGCAAGAGCCATGCAGCCATCATCACAGGTGCTCAGATGAGCCACATCTCTGTGAACAATCAAAAATCATAAGAATCAATAATCTTCTTTTCTCCCTTCTCTATGGCTGTCTAAACTGCTTATTTAAATCAATGCCATGAATCTTTTTGAATTATTGAAAGAAACAACAACTTTACTTACATAAGATGCAAAGCTCACCCAAAAAAGAAGAACATTTACTTGCCCTAAAATGGTTTCAAACCTTAATGAAGGTGTGCCCAAACTTGTTAGTATGAAGGGCCAACAAACAAACATCATTGAGAGCCGTGGGCCAAAGATAAATGTACCAAAATATTCTACATTAAAGTTGCCATGGGTAATCTTTAATAATAATAATAATAATAATAATAATAATAATAATAATAATAATATAAATAATAATAATAATAATAATAATAATAATAATAATAATAAACATTACTACATTACTCGTAGAAACTAATGCAGTTTATTTTTAATTATAACTTATTGCAATAAAAACATAAATCACATTTATAACACAATGAAGGTCAATGCTGAACATAGTCAGGGCTTGACATTAACACCCCACTTTGACATTCCCACTAGCCACTTTGGCTGGTTGAAAATAACTTATAAATTGAAAAGGGTTCGACAATAGAGATTGCCCAATATTCGTGCAAATGTGATCTTAGAATCGAGAAGCAGCACGTAACTGTGTTCGTGCGAGCAAAGAAAGCAGGTGAATACCGAATGAGAGGATGATCACTCGCGTGCACAGGTGACGTGATGCGCACGACTGTTTAAAACAGGGATCACCAATCTCGGTCCTGGAGGTCCGGTGTCCCTGCAGGGTTTAGCTCCAGCTTGTCTCAATACACCTGCCTGGATGTTTCAAGTATACCTAGTGAGAGCTGGATTAGCTTGTTCAGGTGTGTTTGATTAGGGTTGGAGCTAAAATCTGCAGGACACCGGACCTCCAGGAACAAGTTTGGTGATCCCTGGTTTAAAAGATCTTGCACCCACAGTCCTGCTGCTTTCAAGAGCTTTACATTTTAAAAAATATAAATATATCCTTTTGTAAGCAGCAGCGGTCACTGTTTTCGCTTTAATTATGCCTTGAACAGATATATTAACAGGCCTAACATTAACCGTGTGTGCGTGATCATCCTTTCATTAACACAAAATCTAAATCAAGTAATTTTAGCATGTCAAAATCTAAATGAAGTCATTTTAGCAAGTCAAATTTATGCATATAAAATATATTTTTCTAACAACAAAATTGTGGCTAGTAAAAATAGCGAGTGGCTAGTAATGTTGGAAATCTACTAGCCACAGTGGCTGATGATCAAAAAAGTTCATGTCAAGCCCTGAATATAGTCAAGCAGAATCTTCCTTTGCCTTTATTTGCTCAAAGTTTCTGCATTGTACTCTATCCATCAGGTGACCGTATGTATATTTTTAAACTAAATTACAGCATTTAAACTGAAATATTTAATTTTAGTTAGCTTTTTGTAGCTTAAGAATAAAACAAATAAATAAAAGCTTACATTAAATTTAAAATGACAGACCCCATCTAAACCATCCCCATCATTCTTCCTCTTCTCAGATGGGACGGAGGGCCATCTCAAAGGTTACCATGAGCCCAACTTTAGCCCGTGGGGCCTAGTTTCAGCATCTCTGCCTTAATGATTGTGTTGAACACAAAAAAAGTTTTTTTGAAAAATGTTAGAAACCTGTAACTACTGACATCTATAGTAGGACAAGTAAAGGGTGAGTAATTTATGACAGAATACATTTTTTTGGTGTTCTACTATCCCTTAAAATAGAATGAAAATCCCTAATGTTTAAAAATTTCTATTGTATTAAAGTTCATTTCTATAGGAAAACAGCTATTCAGATTTTCGTTTAGATTTTTTTTTTACAATGTTTTATTACCATGTTTTATTTCAATTCTAGATTGGTAAACAGGATTAATATATTTGTAAAAAGTGAAAAATCTTTTGAATGGCATATTCAGCAGTGGTGTATAATTATGTAATATATGTTTAATTAATTTTTCAGAATCAATTTGTTACATATTACATTTCATCATATTTTTTATGTTTTGGGGAAAAAAAATTTAAGAAATCTTTTTTCTCCTCAGACCACCAATATTTCCGATATTTTATCTTGAAATGAAACTTAATGTAAAGATGTTATTCATAAAAAGTCATTAAACTTGAATTGAAAACTTTTGAGCTCATTTTAGGACAGGAATCTGTCAGGTCTCACTAAAAATATCCTGATTCAATGTGATGTGAAAAAAAACTCTTAAATAGACGTTAAAAATGACACAGGTCTTACCTGTAGGCTTTCTCTGAATCAAAATCCATTCCTCCTCCAAAACTGAATAACCCCATGCCAAATTCAGACTGTCAGAAATAAAGTGTAAAAGTGTAAGATGTGTAATAAGCCAACATGCAATTATATTATGTGAATTTTATTCATGTTTATTAGAATTAGCCAAAGACCTGTCCAGTTTTCTCCATATTGATCAGCAATCTTGGACAGCTATTTGAAACTCTGCAAAAAAATAAAAATAAAATAAATAAATAAATGTAAAAAAAAAAAAAAAGATATTTAAAAATTATTGACATTATAAAATAACCTCTTTGTTTATTATTATTTTAAATAAAATTAACCTGACAAATTTGTATTTCATGCTTTATAAATTTAATACACATTAAATCTCCTAGGCCCATGCCTACAATTTCCATGACCATTGAGTAAGAAACTGCTTAAAAAGATTGTAAAAAAATCTCTATCCTCAAATGTTATTACGGTTGTGAAGTTTGAATGATTAAATTCCCAAAACATTAAATTAACATTTCAGTGGCTTTATTTTTCCAGTTTCTGTTATGCTATGAATTGTTATAGGTCAATTATGAATCAACATCACAGGCTTAATGTCTTATCTGTGTAAATAAACATATTCACAGGAATTTTCAAAGTATTTCCTGTATTTCTTTTCTTCTGAGGAAAGTCTTTTTGTTGTTGTTTTTTTGGCTGATATAAAAATTTGCTTTAATTAAAAAAAATAATAATAATAAAAAATAATGTCAATATTATTACCCCCTTAATATTTTTTAGATTGTCTACAAAACAAACCACTTACCCAATAACTTGCCTAATTATATATACTTGCAAAGTCAACATGGTAACCTAGTGCACTTCAAGCTGAATATTAGTATATTGCAAAATAGCTGGAAAATATTATGCACTGTGACAAAGGCAAAGACAAAATAAATTAGTTATTAGAAATTCATTATTAAAATGATTCTGATTAAAAATGTGTTAAAAACTATTTTCACCATTAAGCAACAATTGGCAAATATTTTTAAAAGAATTAAAGTTTCAAAGGAGGCTAATAATTTTGACTTCGACTGATAAACACACTTATTATTTCTTTACTTATATAGTCAAGCACAAATTGGGGTGATTAATAATTTTGCGCTTGACTGTTTATACACAGCTGAATTTTCAGTATCATTGCTCACATGATACTTTAGACATCAACATATTATATATTGTTCTTTTATGATTAATTATTGTTGGCAATTAATTATTGTTGGCAATTATTTATACTGATTATCATAATTTTCCATTTTTAAATCTAAAAATTTTTACATTTTAAGACTCTTTGATGAATAATATTCAAATAACTGTATTTATTTTAAATGATCTATACATCTATTATAAAATTATAAATGTTTTTACTTTCACTCTTGAACAATGTGGTGTGTCTTTGATGAATTAAAAAATATATATTTTAATCGAGTTTTGTATGGTACTGCATCACATTTTCCACAAAAATATTAAACAGAGCAGTGTTTTTTACCACGAATGATAATAAATGTTTCATGTGCAGCTAATGAGCATACTATAATGATTTCTGAAGAATCATGTAACGCTGAAGACTGAAGTAAAAATCCTGCTTTAAAATCACAGTAATAAACTAAATTTGAAACTACATTTAATAAGACTAATTGCAATAAAATTTCCAAATTTTACAGTTTAAACCTATTTTAGTGTAAATCTATAATTCCGTAACCTATTTAATAAACCCTGCGACAGTTCCATGTGAATTCTACAAAGCAGAGGACGTTACCTGCTGACTAGAGATGCAAATGGCTGAACCTGCAAAGATGTTCCCATTATGATCAGAAGGTCACATCGAGGAAAGTCCTGTGGTAAACAATGGGATGACATTATGCCTTTCTGTACCTCAAATATTAGACCACTGCACTAACAAGTCATGGTTGTGGGTTCAATTACAAGGGAGAGCAAGAAATGATAATAGGTGTACATTCAATGCAGTGCGCTGTCTCTTTGCATTAAAGTGCCATCCAAACGTGTACATGTACAGTAATTGATTTAAAATGTCAAACAGAATGAAAAAAATAAAATAATGAATTGAACTGTACTGTACTGAATGCTCACCATTTTCATTGAAGTGAAAAATTGGGAAGGCAGACTTTCCCCAAAAAACACAATATCTATAAACAGACAAAAAATGATTAAGACAATAGGCACAAACAGAAGCAGTTTAATGATGGACTAAGCTTGATTTCAGACAACTAAAAGGAATCACACAATCAATATGGGTCTTACCGGGTTTTACCAGGCTCCCACAGGATTCACACTTAGGAATTTCTTCAGAGAAAATTTGATCTGTGAGTCAGAAACACAAAATATTAAAGCAAACTACTTTTCCACAGTTCATTTAAAACTGAAAATGCCAGTGTTCAGTACTGTACTTTTCATCCAGTCCATGGTGTACTCTTTACGACAGAGGAAGCTCACACAGTGAGATGTGTGAAATGTACCATGTGCTTCAATCAGGTCCTCTCCTTCAAGTCCTGCAACCCTTTCTAGAGTATCAATATTCTTAAAAAAACATGAGAGAATATAATTATGAAATAAAACCATTACCAACAGTGAGTGTGTGCATGTATATACAGTACACACATGTACATATACTGAATATTCATATAACTCTCACTTACTTGAGAATAACAGCGCCTTAGTAGGCCTTTGTCTTTCAGCATCTTCATGAAATAGTGACACACTGTGGGCTGGAGAAAGATCATTACAGTCAAATTACATTTTTAGAAGAATATTTTAATATATGGGCAATAACAAAGACCACTGTAAAATATGTGAAATAAATAACGTAATGTGGCTTAGCAGGGTGGAAAATACACTAACATTTCTTTAAATATTCAATTTATGCAGCTATTTTGTTAGTTGCACATATTCTCTAGGTGCAGACGCATGAATGAATGAATTATATAAATATATGCAGTATATATATACTGTATACACACATGCATACACGGGTTGGACAATGAAACTGAAACACCTGGTTTTAGACCACCATAATTCATTAGTATGGTGTAGGGCCTCCTTTTGCAGCTCACATAGCATCAGTTTGTCTGGGAAATGACAAATTCAAGTCCTGCACAGTGGCCAGAGGGATTTTTGAGCCATTCTTCTTGCTGAATAGTGGCCAGGTCACTACATGATGCTGGTGAAGGAAAATGTTTACTGAATCGCTCCTCCAAAACACCCCAAAGTGACTCAATAATATTTAGATCTAGTGACTTTCCAGGCCATGGGAGATGTTTTATTGCATTTTCATGTTTATCAAACCACTCTGTCACCAGTCTTGCTGTGTGTATTGGTGCATTTTCATTGTGATACAGGGCACTGCCTTCAGGATACAATGTTTGAACCACTGAGTGCTCCAGAATGGTTCTGTAGTTCTTTGAAGTAACGCACTCATCAAGCACAAGTAATGGGCAAAGGAAATGCCATGATATTGCAGGCCAAACTATCACTGATCCACCGCCATGCCTCACTCTGTGTGGTATGCTTCTTTGGGGCTTCTCCACACCGTAACTCTCCGGATGTGAGAAAGACAGCGATAGTGGACTCATCAGAGAACAATACATGTTCCACATTGACCACAGCCCAATATTTTTGCTGCTAGCACCATTGAAATTGACATTTGGCACTGGCACATGTGACCAATGTTTAGCTATAGCAGCCCGGCCATGCATACTGACCCTGTGGAGCTTCTGACAAACATTTTGGTGGAAACAGGAGGAGCACATTTAATTCTGAAGTGAGTTGGGAAGCTGTGGTTTTATGTTTTTTGGATCCAGGTTAGACCGCGCACACCCGTTCCAGATAGCTTTCTTTTGAGTCCGCAGTTGGATGTTGTTCATCCTTCTTGGCGGTATGCTCACATTACCCTGGATACTCTGGCTCTTGATACATCACAAAGACTTGCTGTCTTGGTCACTGATGCACCAGTGAGATCTGCATGAACTACTTATCCCCTTTTGAACTGTGCTCTTACTGGTGGAATGTGCAATCAATGAGGACTGGCCACAAAGCTGGTTAAATTTAGCCATGAAACCTCAACACTAAATAGGCCAGCGCTTCAGTTTATATATCAGCCAATCAGATTTGAGAACCAGACAGAACTGTTGTATAAATATATATATTTTTTTTACCTTTTCTCTGACTTTTTTCAACATTTAAAAATGACAATTAGTGATTAGATATTGATTTAAAATGTTCAAACACTGTGCTAGGATCCATCAAATTTCACTGTTGAACACAGCATGTCAGATAAGATTAATAAACTACCTTAAACTGTCCTGGGTAGAGCTCTCTGGCCAGAGCAAAAAAGGGCTCTGGATGTTTCTGAAAAGCAGGAATTGAAAACATGCTTAGACATCAACATAAGACTATTAAAAATAATCTCTTCTTCAGAATCAGAATCTAATTCAGACCTTGAAATAGTCTATCTGAAAGATGGCCTCTGGGTAGGGAAGGTTGTACTTCTGCAGATTGTCATATAAACCGGTGCCAGGAGAGCGGAAATCTGGGATTCCCGCAGCTAAGGAATGAAATAACTCCAGGTTAAGTGATATTAGCTATTATGCTACAAATTGAACAGTCATATTAACACATATTTAAACAAAAGTAACAGTAACCACAAATAATTTCCATGCACAATCCTCAACCAAGTGCTAAGCTGTTTTGTACTCAAATTATTACTTCAAATTATCTATGACGTCCTTTTATGATTCAACTAACTATAAATCAGCCCTTTCTTTCCAAGTAAACCATGATCTTCTGTAATGTAGCTAATTTAGATAAGCATGAATTAAACAAATTCATCTTATAAATATACTTTTTTCCCCGTATTTTTTTCTGACAGTCAGAATTTGGCATTAGGCTATTAAAGTTTGGAGGTGCAATGTATTTTGATGTAAAAAGACGCTTGTGTGAGACAGAGTGCTAATAATAGTTCATCCAAAAAAAGAAAATTCTGTCATCATTTACTCACCCTTAACTTGCTTTATGAGATTCTTTCTTATTTTGGAAATCTGTAACCATTGCCTTCCATAATATTTGTTTTTCCAACTATGGAATTTTATTTGTGGGTGAACTCATTTATATAATACTAATACTACTCCTAATAATAATATTAATAATAATAATAATAATAATAATAATAATAGTAACAATAATAATAATATTCTATTTTCATATATGAGGATTGTTGCATTTTAGACTTACATGTAGATATCCCAGCTCCAACCATACAGATAATGTTCTTACCTGTGGATAGAAAGATAAATCAACTAATGGGCAGTTTAAAACATCTCACTACATGACTTGATAACTCAAAATAGTAACACTATTTGCACAGCAGCAAATTGTTCATGTAGCGAATTTGCAAATAAATGTGTTGGATCGACTGTATATTCAGAATTAAGTCTTATAAAAGCAAAAGATTAAACACATCTCTCTGAAAATTAGGACTCACACCCTCATCTGAGCAGAAACTCACATTTGCCACTCAGGATGTAGCGAGCAACCGAGTCCAGGGTCAACTCATCCAAGACTTTCTCTCCAGAACTCAGGCCAAGTGTTCGTGAGAAGAGATTGCGCAAAAAATCCACTGAAAAAGGAAGTATATCGTTAGCTTAGATTGCTTTAGCTTAGATTGCATGATTTTTTGGACAGATTTTTGTGTGTGCATGATTTAAGTACAGCGTTTGTCACATACTCTCAGTATCTCCTGAAGCGTCACCCTCGTCACTGCTATCATCTGACTGACCCTGCAGAAATATGTATATACATATAAAGTCATAACATGAAATGCAGCTTACTGTAGTGGAATTATTTAAATGAAGTATTTAAACCTATGTTAATATTTTACATGTTCAGCTATATATGTTTATTATGTTTGGGCAAAAAATACTAGAAAAAAACACTAGAAAAATGGAAAGGTATATGGATAAATAATTTACATTAACGTAAAGTGCAAGTACAAAATAAACTATTAGCATTGTACAGGCGCAAAATACATTTAAATATGGTACATGTCCGTTGGACTTATGTATCGCACGTCCCTGATGCTACACGAATAACACGAATAACGTTTATACATTCATTTTGTGTGTGCTATTTAAAACATTTTGAAGAATTTAAAAACTCCATCTTTATTTACCTCGAGACCTGGTGTGTCAGTCTCCTCTTCTACCTTTTTAGAAACCTCTACAAGACACAAAAAAGCATATCGAAGTGACATGATGTCCTATATACATGTATCGATCACTAATAGTAAAAAAAACTTCAGATGAATACTTAACGTTAGCTTTATTTTGCTAAAGGCTAACGTTAACTGAGTCTAAAAACACGTATACAGAAGGGCAAAATCATATATTACCTTCAGACATCTACCCTCCTCTTTAAAACTGTAAACCAGATAAAAATCCCAAAACACAAAGTTGAGATGACACCACTGTTGTTAAAGGGACGATAGCTCTTGACCGTCGCTACTATTTCTTTGGGCGGCTCATGATGATAAGTAATAAACGACATCTTTGTGATGTACTGTTTTATTCCTCTAGGGGGCGCATGGAGGCTCACAAAGCCGAATTCGGAATAAATCTGTAAGTGAAGTTCTACGTAATTGATTAAACTAACAATAGCATAAATAAATAAATAAATAATAATTAAACATTTCTGTTTTCACAGACAATAATTTAGTTGTATTACTTTTATTTCGTCTGTGCCGCTCCGTCATAAATAATTTAGCTGAAAATATATATAAAAATATGACAATGGAAAATTACGCAACTACTTGATTATTTAAAGAGAACAATTAGTCAAATGCTAAAATCCATAGTCTGTAAACTCCTACCAGAGCACGTAAAACCCCTTTGAGGAGCATAGTACCCGCCCCAGTTGGATTTCGAGAAGATACATCGCTTCTTATCCCTATGTAATGTTTCTCCGATGATAAAATCTTCCGGGTGGAAACAAACTCTAATATTTGTCCCAAAATCGCGTCTTTTGATGACAGATAAAGTCCAACTTTATCAGAAACATTACATTTATGTTTTAATTAAAATTGCATAAGTTAAGAAAAGTTACCTTACATATTATACCTTCTCAGTTTTCTTGATCCACCTTTCCTGTGCATGTGTCTTAGTCTTTCTAACAGACCTAATATCCTCACACCTCATAAAACGGATTAAAGGATTTACTCCACCTGACTAATCAGATTTGATACCTTCTTTTTTTATGGTACTATGTGCCACCAAAATCTCATAAAAATAAAACACATAAAATAAGGAGGGGGGTGGGGGGAGCATGTTTTAATGAATTTCTCAACTTGCCCTATATACACACATTATAACGCAAATTTTATTGTGTTTGTCTCAAAACAGTGATCAATACTCTACAATATATTTTGCAACAATCATGCGCATAACATTCAGAACAGCACTTTGTTAAAATGAAAGTACAAGTTGTTTAAACTTTGTACGGAACAATGCTACATAAGTGCTAAGCCTCCATTATGCACGTCTTTGTCCACTCTGTGTGGAAGTATCATCATCATCGTCTGTTGGCTCTTGCCTCTCTGGCTGCATCATGCCCTGCTCAGTTTCAACTCCAACGACCTGACAGTGAGGTAGCATGTCCTCCAACAGTATCCGGACTAGACCGGGACTCTGAAGTCGAGGAAGTCCAGAAATGTCCAGTCGTTTTAGTTTTCTGTGTGGAAAAGTAATTCAATTTGCATATGTGAGTATTGTGTACATGAAATTTATGCTTTTTTTGTACACTAAGCTATAATTGCAGATTTAGGGTAGTTAGTTTAATACTAAGTATCACCACAAATGCCTCCATTTAATTTCATAGGGTGTCTTCAGTGTCTGAGACTTAAGATCATCACATTTGAATTCGGATTCTGAAATCCAAAGACAGACTGTGATGTATGCATCCAAACGGTCAACACACATGTGGTTCACCTGAGGTTCTGTAATGCAGCAAGCCCTCCTACAGTGACACGAGTGCAGTCAGACAGGTCTAATTCCACCAGACTGTCTCCAAAGACATGGAGACCCGCAAGGAACCAGTCGTCCACTTCCGGACATCCTCGCAAGATGAGAGTCTGAAGTTTATTCTGCGATACTGAGAAAAGAGAATTTGTTTGTGTGAGCCAGGGAATATATAACAAAGCACAATAATAATATGTCAGTGGCACCAGTGAGATCACACCTTAGTTTTAAATATAGCTAATATTAGATTTCAGTGTGAATAGATCACAATTCCAAAAAGACCTTGATGTGTATAAGAAGGAGAGCAATGGCACATGCAACATGTCAAGGAAGTCAGCTTCCATGAGTTGATTCATGAGGTGATAGGCTGTGGAACGCTAGTTTGATACCGGCAAAAAGGTGGATGAGCACAACAAGAAAGAGAGCAAACTTAATATTTACAACACTAATGGCCCGTTTCCACTGAGTGGTACAGTACGGTACGCTTTTAAGGCCGTTTCCACTGTCTAAAAGCGACCGAACCATACCATACCACTTTTTGGTCACACTTTGCAAAGGGTACCAAGGGTACCAAAAGGCGGAGCTAAACGCGCAGCTGAACACTATTCGTTTACAGAGATACATCATTTGCTCGCGCAACAAGCCAGAATGAAAACAAAGAACCCACCATGTTTAATACACAGCCGAGACATTACACTGTAATAATATATACATATAATAACGAGCCATGGTCGACCCGAGCTCAAACAAACCTTGTCGTCGTCTTGAACAGCCACAAAGCCAAGAAGAAGAGCAGATTCTCCCCTGTGCCCCGTATTTTTTTAACGAGCCCGTTTAAAGTGCGAGTGGTTACGCTTTCTCACTTGCGCATCAATATTTGAAATAGCAAACTTCTTGAGCTGATGATAATAACGTGCGCTTGTTTAATGATGTGCTTTTGAAACCCGATCCTTTCAGAAACAGACAAACGCGAGACTGACGCGAGCAAAAACAAAGGAGAAGCCGGAAAAAACAAAGGAGCAAATTATTGTTTCAGCAAACATGAAGAAACCGTTAGGTTTAACCATTATCATCACCTTCTGGACTATTATGAACTCGGAATGACGAAATTACTCTCTAACAGAGGCTACATGTGCTGGTGAAGATTAAAGACACAGATGAGAGGTTTGCACTGACTGTGGGGTCTATTTTGTGTTGTTTTTGAACCTATATAAGGACTAAATGTATTCCGTGTGTAGTTTCTCTGTAATTGGTAACATATCAGACACTGTAAGGGGCTGTATGTGTTCAATATGCTGCATTTGTTTATTTATGTTATATAATCGCAGACAGTAGGCTCAGATCATGCTCATAGAAAATTGAGTAATGAACATTTGTACACCAGTATTTATGTGTATAATAAAGCATCTGTTTTGTGAGAAGTGCTTCTCATATGATTTGTGAGAGACCCCTAAAGCTTTACTGTAAACATTTCCCCGAGCGAGAATGAAGTCGGCTGAAACTTTCTGTCTTACACCACGCCCACCAAAAGAGTACCCTTTAGCAGTGGAAACGCAAGCCTGATAAAGGTGACCCGCACTGACCCGTACCGTCCTACTCAGTGGAAACAGGCCATAATACTCATTCATTGTAACAGATGTTGATCTAGAACAGTGGCTCCTAACCTGGGGTTAGTGAGTGATCAGCAAATTCACTAAGAATGGGAATAGTAGGAATGAAGCATTCCAACTTGATGATGAACCAAATCCCATGTAGTTAATCCACCAGTTTTAAACGAGGAACAATTGATGATAGACCACTGAATTGTAATTAATAAGTATAATTTACACACAAATGCACACAGCTACCACAACATCAGAGCTTGTATTTCAAGACACCTGTCAGCAGGCTTGTACTGGCCATCGGGACAACTGGGAGATTCCCGGTGGGCCGCGTCCTTAGTGGGCTGGTGTGCATGTTGTTTTGAAATTATTTCTAGTAGTAATTCTATCCTAAAAATTGTTGTGTAGTCTGACCCCAGGCTTTTGTGTCTAATTGGCTGCAGGAAGCTGACAGGAACTGCGAGACTGACTGTGCTTTTTAAGTTTACGATCAGCACACTTGACGATTGGCTGAGCGTTGACCAATCAGAATCAAGTTCGGGTTTAAAGGGGAAATGAAGCACTCAGTTAAGTTTATATTATTTTGTACATTGGATTCCACTATTATGAAAATATATTAAACAAACTCGATTAATGTAACCATTTAGAAGAAAACAGCATGTTTTACTCTAGATTTTAGACCTAGGGCGCCGCCATCTTGGAATGTCGTTGTGTCTGACGTCACAGGGTTGGTTCCGTTCTCTCAGCCGTACAGATACAGTGAAAGTAAAGGAGACTGTAAAGCCTAATTTAACCCAATGCGTGAAGTTGTGGACGTGGAGCTGCTGCAAATACAAGCATCACGTGTGTCTAATATAAAAGTACATATATTTATTATATGTATTATTAAAATCACACGACTTCAGGCTTTACCAAGTCAGATTATGTCAAGACATATTTCCTTTTCAAGTCGATCAACTCGATCTTTCAACATGTACGAAGGATAAAAACCTGCGATGTGAAAAACTCGCCGATGTTGGTTTGGGTTGAACGCAAAAAAAAGGTGTAAAAGTACTCACCCCCATTACATCACCACTGGACCTGGTTGAAACATCACTGACGTAATGGGGGTGGGTACTTTCACTTTTCACTGCTACAGCCCCTCGCACTCACCTGTTTCCGTGTTCGGTGTTTCTTTTGGCAGGTTTTTATCATTCGTACATGTTGAAAGATCGAGTTGATCGACTTGAAAAGGAAATATGTCTTGACATAATCTGACTTGGTAAAGCCTGAAGTCGTGTGATTTTAATCATTAGTCTGAATGTAAATCCCCTCATCAGACAGCACTGCACCAGCGTGACAGAGAGTGGACCAAAGCGCGTCAAACGCAATGTATTAGCAAAAGAAAAATACACAACTTAAGACACTTAAATACTTGTATTTGCACCAGCTTTGCGAAATGCCCACAACTTCATGCATTGGGTTAAATGAGGCTGTTCAGTCTCCGTGTTCAGTCCGTTACAATCATGGTTGAAACCCAGACAGGCAGTCTGGCGTAATACAGAGAGTGAATCAAAGCGCATCAAATGATCGGTAATTAAAAGGGGGAAAAATAAAAATATAATAAATACATGTACTTTTATATTAGACACACATGTGATGCTTGTATTTGCAGCAGCTCCACATCAACAACTTCACGCATTGGGTTAAATTAGGCTTTACAGTCTCCTTTACTTTCACTGTATCTGTACGTCTGAGAGAACGGAACCAACCCCGTGACGTCAGACACAACGACATTCCAAGATGGCGGCGCCCTAGGTCTAAAATCTAGAGTAAAACATGCTGTTTTCTTCTAAATGGTTACATTAATCGAGTTTGTTTAATATATTTTCATTATAGTGGAATCCAATGTACAAAATAATATAAACTTAACTGAGTGCTTCATTTCACCTTTAAGGGCGGTTGCTGAGTTACTGAGGCGACACAGAGCCGGTGTTACACCATATTCTGTGACCGTCAAAATCTGCGACCCTTGAGGGCGTGGCTACGTAATCTACACAAACTGCGTACAGTCGGCCTTTTAAACCAGCGACGGCAGTCTATGGAAAACATTTGTTTAGAATAGCTGTTTATGCGTATTCAGTGCATAAATGCTTACTTATTGTTTACATGTGCGTCAAATATAGGCTACAGTACGTGCACGTTTTTAAAACGTTAATTTCTCACTGTTTAGCCATTTATGTATTATATTAATATTATTATATTAATAAATATTAATACTATATCGATCATGTGTTGTTTACATGTTGGCCAACATCAAATGAAGATCAGTCTTTATTCTTTTATTCAATCTTTCTAATATTTGTAATATTTATTTTATAAAATTATACTTCTATCGATTTATTGATCTATCTATCTATCTATCTATCTATCTATCTATCTATC
>CAIGQQ010034621.1:331775-347692 GCA_903798035.1 Danio albolineatus
TATATATATATATATATGTGTGTGTGTGTATGAATCACATCGAGCCATACCTGAATCTCCCTTTGATAGCCAGAATGTAATTTGCAGATCCTATTTGAGCACCAAACCTCCTTTGCACGTAACCAAAATACCTACATAAAAAAAGACCTTCAGTCGAAATTTCAAATAAATCAATTACATGTGTTTTATTTACTATTTTTACCCCAAAATAAACAATATCACAAAATAAATAAACTTATCTGATCACAAATATAAATACACTTACTTATGCTGGTATTTGACCACTTTTGCCTTCCACCACTCTTTCCAATATATAAATCTCTCCACATCATAGAAATAGTAATCGAGTTTTAGTAAGAGCCTGGTGAGGACAGATGGAGGAGTGGCACCAGAATTCAAACCCCTCCTCACAGCAACAGCACAGTTGTGTGCTAAACATCTCCTCATGGCATGCGACTTTTGAAAGAGACAAATTAAAATATATTAGCTGTAAAGGGTATGAAATACAGGACCTTACATATTTGCAGCTAAAATAAAGATTTGCAAATGAAAACTAAATTACTGCGCAAAAAAAAAAAAAAAAAAAGTAAAAATCATGCAAATCTCCAAAAAAGTAAATAAATAAAAACAATTGTGAAGGGAAAATTAAGTTTTGAGAAATACAAAGAAATTTTGCAAACAAAAATAAAGAACTGCAAAGGAAAATCAAGCAGTGCAAAAAACTAACTATTTGCCACTAATATATATATATATTATAAATAATTAATAATTTATAATAAATAATTATTTTAAAATATATATATATATATATATTTTAATTGTTCTTTATCAGTTCTTTATTTTTGTTTGCAAAATAAATCTTCTTTTATGCTGCAAGTATATAAGATCCTGCATTGACTCCATATTAAAAACAATTACAACATGCGGCTACTAAAATGATAATCAGGCTTTGGTATCTGTTTATATAAAAAGGTTCATATAACAATAATATTCCGGATTAAACATAGTCTTTTAATATAAATGTGATATAATATAAATATAGTATGTGAAGCTGTAGTCCTAATTTTCCTATAGACATTATCTCAATCATGACTGTATTGTATTATGCATATCTCATCAGACGATAGGCTAGTCATCTTTACAGTAATACATGCAGTTGAAAATTTTAACTGTCATATTCATTTATATTTTACATTACAATTACAACAGAACACTGAACAATCAGCTCAATTCAATTCGTGAGCATTGATCTGAATTTTATTTATTTACACCCCAACTGAATTATTTAAAAAACTAAAATTATTAAACTTAAAAAATTACAGTTACATTATACAAAATTTATAAATCCCTGTTAAGTTTACACTGCGATACATATCAGTAACATCTTCTTTACTATCATTATAATGACGTAACACGCCTTGCGATCCCAAGTTAAAGTCAAATTCAGTAACTGGGTACTTGTGTAATAACACGAACGATTACAGGTTATATTATAGGAGATTATCACGTGAACCAGCTGCGTAAAAGAACACCAACAATGCCGTCAGGAGCGTTGAACTCACCATCAAGGAGGCTGCCATTTTTGTTTTCTATGGCAGCTGCGAAGGTACAAACCAAGAGCTCGTAAAGCTAATTTTTGCACAACACGTTTACATTGTTTTGACCAGCAGATGTCCTCCTCAGATGTCACGTTTGGTAAATCGAATGATTTTGCATTTAGAAAGCTCTGTTTCTCCCGTGACCATGTAGAGCAAACTACCACAGTATGTATCTATGTATGTAAGTGTGCAAAAAATATTTATTAACATTTTAATTTGTGTACAACGCCCATTTGTAAGATGCATAGATAAATGTTCTTCTAATTGAGAACATTTTAATGTAAAATTTAAAGGAAACTAAACAGGGGCGGATTTAGAGAGTTGGGGTCCCTAAGCAACTCCTCAAGTGCACTCTTTTTTATGTCACTCAATCTTCTTTTCTACGTTTCATCTTAATGTAAGCTCTACATTTTAAATAATTAGCTTTTTTTTAAATGACTTCACATTAAAAATAATAAATATGTATTTTATATAAATCTGACTGCTGGACTGCTCCATGATTGGGATGGTGGATATTTTATTTTATAATATTATAATTACATGACATTACATTATTATAATTATACAATTTTTTATTCTATATTAATTAATATTTAATGACGTAAAATTATATTTGTTTGACTCTCGCTATACAAAATATTATATAAAACAATGTTTTATATATAGTTTCTAGTTATAATTTACACTTCTAGATATTTATTGGGGACCCTCAGATCTTCTGTGGCCCTAAGCGGCCGCTTATCTTGCTTATTGGTTAAATCCGCCCCTGACTGTAATTAATCAGCATAAACCAGGATTCTGGCAATCATTGATTGTTAGTTTTTACATAATGTTTAATGCTATTTATAGTGCTATGAGAAAACTATAAGGGTGCCACGGTGGCGTAGTGGGTAGCACGATCACCTCACAGCAAAAAGGTCGCTGGTTTGAGCCTCGGCTGGGTCAGTTGGCATTTCTGTGTGGAGTTTGCATGTTCTCCCCGTGGTCGTGTGGGTTTCCCTCGGGTGCTCCGGTTTCCCACACAAGTCCAAAGACAGGTGGTATAGATGAATTGGGTAGGCTAAATTGTCTATAGTGTATGCGTGTGTATGTTTCCCAGAGATGGGTTGCAGCTGGAAGGGCATCTGCTGTGTAAAACATATGTTGGTATAAGTTGGCGGTTCATTCCGCTGTGGTGACCCCAGATTAATAAAGGGAGTAGGCCGAAAAGAAAATGAATGAATGAATGAATGAGAAAACTATAACCTACTGTTTTGCCTGCAGCATATGTAATGTTTTCTGTTTAATTGAAAGTGAATATACAATTAATGTGTTTAATGAAATCCATGCAGCAATTCAGTATTTTTATAAAATCTACATACAATGATTTAAAGTCCTTAATCAGTTTTTACAGTCCTCTTAATTCCTTTGGATCTTGTTACCTGGCTGAGCCTGTTTTTTTTTTTCTCCAAAGTTTGTTCTCCATTTTGAGTTTTGGTCCATTCCCACTGTCTCGGTAGGTGCCCTAGGGTGAATCGCATATTTCAACAATGAATTTGTCAAATCAAATTGTCAACGTTGTTATCAGAGATCTGAGGTGTTCTGATTTTCATTCTGATTTTAATAAACGTCAGTTAGTGCAAAATGCAGCTGCCAGAGTTCTTACCAGGTCAAGAAAATATGACTATATTGCCACAATTTTATCGTCCTTCTGGTTGCCTGTTAAGTTTTGTATTGACTATAAAATATTGCTTCTTACTTATAAACCTTTAACAATTGTAGCTCTTGTTTATAACATTCTGTTTACAACATTCTGTCGGTTACATTCTTAAAGATTTACATTTTTAGTAAAGCATACGCGTAATGCATCACATAGGTTGCATGAGTGTGCTCCGTGCAGGTGAGTGGGCTTGACCAGGCACTTTGTTAGACCAGGCACTTTGTTAGAAATACTTACTGTATATGTTTTATATGGTTCTTGCTAGGTCTTTATATGGTTCTTGCTATGTTTGTTTCCTATTTTCATTTACAGCATTTCATTTTCACATTGTCATTTAATATCTCTTGTTCAAATACATTACGAACAGCAGCTACACTAATTATTTTCTTTTTCTCTATTTCCACCTTGGGATGCCCATTCCGAGTGCCTCTAGAGATTGTGCAGCAACGTTAATGGGATCCAAGACCTGCAAAGAGATGATGCCAAGTATCGAAGACTTTGAAGACAACACATACTGTACACTCAATACAATACACTTTATTAAACATGTACAGATAAACATCACCTGTATGCTAAATAACTGCAGGTTAACAATGTTTAAATTTAATAACTTTAACTGTTCAAAGTTTGGGCAGCACAGTGGTGCAGTGAAAAACACGATCGCCTCACAGCAAGAAGGTCGCTGGTTTGAGCCCCAGCTGGGTTAGTTGGCATTTCTGTGTGGAGTATGCATGTTCTACCCATGTTCGCGTGGGTTTTCTCCTGGTGCTCTGGTTTCCCCTACAGTCTAAAGACATGTAGTACAGGTGAATTGATTATGCTAAATTGGCCATAGTCTATGTAAGTCTGCAGAAATGTATGTGTGTTTCATAGTGATTGGTTGCACCTGGAAGGGCATCCGTTGTGTAAAACATGTGCAGGGCAAGTTGGTGGTTCATTCTGCTGTGGCGACCCCTGATTAATAAAGGGACTAAGCCGAAAAGAAAATGAATGTTAAATGTTTAGTTACTAGTAAGGTATTAAAGTTATTAGTACCTAATAAAATTATGGTAACTAATTGTCCGAATTTGAGTGTAATGCAAAAAGTGCACCAAAATAGGCAGTGGTGGAAAATCAGATATGATGTTTGATTTGTGTTTGATTTGTGGGTCATTCAGACTTCAAGTTATCAAAACATGTAAATAAAAAAAAAAAAAAATTGAGAAAACATTTTGATCAATTTAACAACATGTGTGAGCACATGCAAAAACCAAAATCCCACTTTAGAGCACCATGGAAATGTGTTGAGGGTCCCAAAAAAGTGTTTAGAATTTAATTTGTAATAAGGCTATAATAGACAAACAACAAGGAACTGTATGACCAGGGCCCCGTTTGAGAAAGGAGGTTTAGTGAAAACTCAGAGTATGTTAACCCTGAAACGAGAGAAACTGGGTTTGGCTTTTCCGTTTCAAAACAGCAGGTTTGTCAAACTTGAGAAAGCAGGGTAAGTAAAGCCTGTTTCTGAAAGAGAAGTAACTTTAACTCAGGGTCAGATGGTAACTTTCTCTGTGAACCTAACCTGGTCAGGAGCAGGGTTTATTCTCTAAACTCTGGGTTTCTGTTGGTCTCCTTCCTTTTTTTAAAGATAAAGCAATATTTCTCACCTCAGCCTTACATTTCCATCCACCAATTTTTATGTGCATTTTGGATATGCGCATAAAAAAAAAATCGGTTGATGGAAACGCCTGATCCACATAACTTTTGAAAATGCGCATAAAAAACATACAGGTACACTACAGACAATTTAGCTTACCCCATTCACCTATACTGCATGTCTTCAAACAGAAACACCAACTGACCCAGCCAGGACTCGAACAGCGACCTTTTTGCAGTGATGCGACAGTGCTAACCACTGCACCACTGTGCCACCATAAAGTAGCATTTTAGAATATTAGTTTTATTTGCAATTTTGTTTATTTTTGTATGTAAACAGTTATATTGCTTGAGGAAGAGTATTACTTTATGTTCACACTCTGATGAATATTAATGACATTTTTGCACTAGCAGCACAAATGAATATATTATGAATGTATGGGGCACCACGGTGGCCTAGTGGGTAGCACGATCGCCTCACAGCAAGAAGGTCGCTGGTTTGAGCCTCGGCTGGGTCAGTTGGCATTTCTGTGTGGAGTTTGCATGTTCTCCCCGTGGTTGCGTGGGTTTCCTCCGGGTGCTCTGGTTTCCCCCACAGTCCAAAGACATGCGATATAGGTCAATTGGGTGAGCTAAATTGTCCATAGTGTGTGTTTGTGAGTGAGTGTGTATAGATGTTTCCCAGAGATAGGTTGCAGCTGGAAGGGCATCCGCTGCGTAAAACAAATGCTGGATAGGTTGGCGGTTCATTCTGCTATGGCGACCCCGGATTAATAAAGGGACTAAGCCGAAAAGAAAATGAATGAATGAATGAATATATGGTTCATAATATAGCCTATAACACTGCTTTGTAACAAACAATTGTTGAATAATTTTGAAATTTCAAATTTGGTGTGCATATGGATGTTTTTTGTAGTTAATGAATTCTTTAAAATGTTAAAACATTTGGCATTTTAAATTCATGTGCATAAATACGAAACAAATTGTTATGAATGCCGTTCATAATTTGTATTTAGTTTTGTATTATCTCTGAGGTAAAGTGTATTTACAAAGTGTAATGTGCTAAAAAATGTAATAGAACAAAATAAATAAATAAAGGGTCCCACTTTATATAAAGTGGCCTCAACTAATATGCACTTACACCAAAATTAATAATTTGTTGCAATGTACTTATTGTGTAAATACATGTTTTACATTGTACTTAAACTTTATTAAATACCTGTATGTAATTACATCTATAATTAATTTCTGTATTTACATTTGTAAATACACTGTTGACCATCCTTTACACCTTAACCCACCCCTAAAACTATCGACACAACCAAACTTGTCCTTAAGCCTACCCCTATCCCAACTCAAGAGCACCACAAGGGTTCTCAAATACATTATGAACACAGTAAGTACACTGTATTTATTTTTTGATGCAAGTACATAGTAGTTAAGGCCACTTAATATAAAGTGGGACCAAATAAAGCTAATATAATATTCACCTGTTTGTTTTATATGTGGTTAATGATTTTCAAAGAAAGCTAATAATTACATTTGAAAATATAACCTATTAATTAAGTCAAATTAACATATTATTTGAGTAAAAATAACCAATTATTGGGTAGAAAAAACAACCCATTTTGGGGTTAAAAATAATAACCCAATTATTTGGGTCAATTTAACCTCTGATGTGTTCTGTCCTATATTTACCCAGTAAATATACAGTAAACAACCCAATTTGGGTAGTTTTTAACACTGTGTTTTTTTAGAGTGTAGCAATTTCTTGAGAACAGAAGTTCACAAGTTAAACAGCTTAAGCAAACAGAGTGATTCTTAGAAAGAACCAACCACAGGACCAGTGTGTTTATACTCTTCAGGATGTGAGCCTAAAAATAGCTGACTAAATTGAGAATATAATCTAACATGAATTGTTGCACTCTTTACCTTCCATCTGATCCACATGATGAGTCTACAGCAAACACTGTGAATGAAAAGAAACAGTTAAACTGTACAAACAATGCATTTTTCTCTAGCTTATGAGGGTAGTCAGGAAACTTTGTTGTAAACTTTGAATGAACAGCAATAAATGTCATAGTCTGATGTCTGTCGTCATGGAAAGTTTTCATGCACATTTTCCAAACGACTTGTCACTACATTAGTTCAACAATAAATCTGTACATAGATAACTCTGGAATTTTTCAACAGCGCAGTAAGATGATAATCATAACAACAGATGAAGCTGAAACCATCTGTGATTATGTTTGGCTTTATGGTTGTGCTTGTGTGCTCGGAAAAGTCACGTTAATTATTCTTTCTGTCCAATATAGGCAATGTTAAATGATACTGACATCTAAAAAGGTGGTCTGTGTAGTTACTTGGATGTTTTGCACAGTTGTAAATAAGAAGCTTGGTTTATTGTTTTGAAAAGCAATTGTAGCGTACATGCAGATAATAACTCCTATTATACATCAAAAAGGGTCATATTTTAGTTTTGGGGGTCGCCAACAGCAGGCTAATATGCATGCATGGTCAAAAAACACTTTCATTGTCTTATAATTTGCATTTATTTTTACCTAATTATTCCAGCGACTCCTATATGAATCGTTCAGCGATTCATTTGTTCCAAATCACCTCCTTCGCGCGATGCTAAACTGCGCTGATTGGACTGATGACCCAGTCTGTTGCGATTGGTCGACATCATTCAGCGCGAGAGAACGCCCACCACGGCTTATCAATATTGAAGTTGTCATAGTGTGTGCGTGAGCATATCTGCCAACACTTGTTTTTCCTGGGAGTCGCCCGTATTTCAGACACCTCACCCCCGATACTAAAAATTTTATCGATTGACCCACCCGCAAATTTCCCTAAACCCAACCAACAATTTTCAAAAAAGCAATCCAGAAAAAAAATAAAAGCCCTCATCTAATTTTTACCACACTTTCAGTCTGCTTTTTGTCTTACCTGCTTTCTGGAACCGATCTTCACCAGACTCGAACCCCGTTGTCGTGGTCGACTCCTCTCTGCGTCTCAAGTCCGCCGGCGTACATGGCGATGTACATGGCTAACAGGACAAACTGATTGCAGCGGGAAAGTCGTCCACACCGAGGTAAGGGGTCACCTGGTAAGCGAGAAAAGAAACGACGTCATACCACCACGTAGCGTTCACTAACAAAACAAAACGCAGCCATACGTCTTCTGACTTTATAATGTGCGGCCTTCAGAAACATAAGTAGGACTACGTTTTCAGAATGAGCCTATGTTTGGAACCTGGTAACTCAGACAGTGGTACTGAACACGTGTCACAACTTGCGAAGTAACTTATATACGAATGCAAATATCATTTTTTAAAAATATATAATTAAATTTAATTCAATTCATCTTTATTTGTATGACGCTTTTACAATGTAGATTGTGTCAAAGCAGCTTTACATGGATTATAGTAAATTGAAAGTGTCAGTCCAGTCCAGTCAGTCCAGTCTTTTAAAAATTTAATTTAAGCATGAACCACTTTCTAAACCAATTTCACATTGATTTAGGCATCAAACAAATATTTTTTTTTTTGTATCTCTTTTTTCTGTAAGATTCATTGGTTTCTCTTGAAAAACTACTTGGAGAGTTCACACGTGGTCTGTGGTCTTTCACACATTTCCTCTCAGTGGAAAAAAATAGGACAAATGGTGATCAGATCAGTATGTGATAAAAGGACATCCTTATTCCTTTCATGAACAAATGATGAGCTTAAAGTACATAGTCCTTATGTTATCATTTTAGGTATTTTACCCGCAAATTTAAAATAATTACATTCAGAGAACAATTCAAGAACAACCTTGTATTTTTAAGACTAACTTGTTTTTCCATAAGAAAAATGCTCTACAATATTATAATGACAAAATACATTCTCTTATGTCTTTTTGCAGTAAGCTTTAGTATATTGAGAAGCAACAGGCAATACTTTTGCTTTGCAATATTGATTAAAAATTATAATTTGAATAAAAAAAGTGGAGAATATGATCTTGATTTCATTCTTGCATAATCTTCTTTTAAGTTTAAATGCTTTGACCAATTTTGATACAATTCTTAAATTGAGAGCAATTCTCCTGTTTAGTTTTAACAATAGATTTAGCGTTAAAGACTTAATGAGTTTTGCTGGCCATCAACCATTGAAAAATATGACAGTTCAAATGTACTGGAGTACAATATAAACATGGTATACTACAATAAGTAAGCACCATAATATGTATTAAAGTATCACCACCCTAAACCACAAGGGCTGCTTAATATGAACCCCCTACAGTACAATTATATTACAATACGTTACAAGATTTCTGCAATCTGATTAATTAACATTCAGTGTCTCTACATATGAAGTCTTGCTACATAAATCCTTATGTTTATATAAAGAACTTAATATAATTTGGTTATAAAGCATGTTGTTTTATATTATGAATAATACTCAGTCTTTCTGGGATAAAGTATTAATTGTTGGACAATGTAAGTAAATACTGTCAGTAGAATACAGAATACCGAACCAAGCCAGGAGTCAAGACCCGGCTTAAAAAGTGCAGGCTGCATGTGGCAGGATTACATAATCATGTGTGTGTGCGTGTGTGTGTGTGTGTTAGACTGGGGGTTACTCTTGTCAGGAGAGCCTGTGTGTCCTCTCTGCTACCACTGTCACTGTGACTATATTGAGGCTGAGGGCTTTGTATATGGTGACGTGGATGTGACCGGGGTCTTGGCATACCCTCTGCACACTGTGGTTCTGCTCTGCATGTGCTGGCAGGGTTGCAGGCCAAACATGGCCACAGTGCAGTGTCGTGCGTTATTGTTGTTGCCAAGCTGCCAGAGTGGGGGAAGTGTATGTGTGTGAGTGAGGCACAAGTGGCACGCTACACTGCTTGGTGCATGTACACTTGATTGGCATGTGCAGTACCAGTTTAATCACCCTTCATCTCACTGATTTACTATTTTAAATTATATATATATATATATATATATATATATATATATATATATATATTAGGGCTGTCAAAAAATCAATCGTGATTAATCACATCCAAAATAAAAGTTTAACATAATATTTGTGTGTACTATGTACTATGTATATTTTATTATGAATATATAAATACACACATGCATATACTTGATAAAATGTTGGTTTATATTTAGATATATAAAAAATATATGTGTATGATACAAATTTTACATTTGAATATGATGTAACTACTTTGATGTAACTTTTTTATATATAGTTTTGGCTTCTGTGAATGTGTTTATCACATATACATAATAAATATATATAACACACACACACATATTATGTCAAAACAAACTTTTATTTTGGATGTGATTAATCACAATTAATTCTTGGACAGCCCTAATATATATATATATATTTATATATACTTACACTTACCCTAACCCCAACCTAAAGGTCTACTTCTATTGAGACTTCTAGTCTACTATAATCTGTTGAGAATTAGTTGGCATGTACATGGAATGTAACTTAAATTCAACACAATGCATTAAAGGAACCATCAAAATAAAGTGATACCAAGTTGTCTACACTGTAAAACCCAAAAAGTTAAGCTAACCCAAACCCTTTGAGGAAACCGATTGCAGCAAACCATTTAAGTTCGAAAACTAATCCTAATGAGTACTGTGAACTTAATCCATTTGAGTAAACGAAGCAATTTGAGCACAGTAAAACTCAATAAATGAAGAGAACTCAAACCAACTGAGACTGTGAAACACAATACGTTAAGACAACTCAAACCGTTTAAGGAAACCGATTGCTTCAAACCAATTGAGTTAAAAAAATAATAATCTACAGTATATGAGTACTGTGTACTTACTCTATTTAAGTTGAACTGATGAGGTTTTTAATAAACTCATTGTTATGACCCTGGTCTAGGGTCAAGGCCGCAACATAAAAAGATCACCAGACAACTAAAATTCCCTTTTATGACTCTTTGGAGTCGGGTCCCTTTATTTGTCTTTTATTTTGTGTTTTTTCTTTTTTTAATCACCCAAAACTTGAAGCCAACTACCTCGGAGAGGACCCACAGAAAAATAATAAACAAAAAGCACACTCTAACTAAACACCTAAATGAAGCTAACTACACTTAACAAAATAACAGAAATAAAAATACAAAATCTACCCCTACATTCCTAAAAACAGGATAAAATATTTACATAAGAGAAAAGTGTGGTGTCCAGCCTCTACTGCCTCTTACCGTAAACAGATTTCAATATTTACAATATCAACCAAAAAACAAACAAACAAACAAACCAAAAACAAAATAATAGGAGGGGGAAACACAAAAAGCTATACTACAAAGAGTCACAATTTACACCACAACACGTGAAACACGATTAAAAATTACACTTAGCAACAGAACAGTTTTTGTATAGCACACCGAGCGCAAAACAACACACCAAACTCGCTTTTCTGACCCACAACCGTTTTTCTCCTTTTAAAGAACGCCATGGGTCACTCCAACCAATCCCAGGGCACGCTGTTGGTGTAATCAGGGCGAGGTCTGTAGATGAAAAGAGAGGGAAGAGGGCGAGACACAGGCACACACGCATGTGAACGCAACACTCATTACCTTCAATGCTGAGTTCAAAACTCTTTTCAAATGAGTAGAATGAACTTTTTAGCGAATTTTGAGTTAACTTGTGATTTAATTTTGAGTTAACTTAGTCATTTAATTTGATAAAGTTGACTGTTGGGTTTTCCCAGAGATGGGTTGCAGCTGGAAGGGCATCCGCTGCGTAAAACAAATACCGGATAAGTTGGCGGTTAATTCTGCTGTGGCGACCCCGGATTAATAAAGGGACTAAGCCGAAAAGAAAATGAATGAATGAATGACTGTTGGGTTTACAGTGTATATATAAGATTCATATGTCCTCTCTACTTTAAATAAAATTAACATACCCATCCACAAGAGTAAGATCCTCCTGTCTTTCACATAAAATCCACCAATAGCAATGACAAAATCAAACTATGCCCTTTATTTGTTTATTGTCAGATAGATATTTCTAGCTCTGGTGTGACAATAGATATGAAAAGACTTCGGCAACCTTCATTTAGATTTTACTCCAAGGACCATTGTAGAGAAAGGCATTTCAAAGTATAAAAGTAAAAAAAAAATAAGCAGCATCAAATGGCATCTTTAGCTGTTGGAATCCAAATCCTCTAAAGGATTGTTAGTCTGCATTATTTAGGGCGACCGGAGCCAGGTACACTTCCCAAAAGACATTATAATTTGAATGGCATCTGCGCTTATGTTAGTCTGTTTTATTATTATCCCCGAGGTTTCCATAATCCTGGACCAGGCCGTATCCTGAGCAGCTGCTGTGATGGTCATGGAGGAGTAAAGAGCATGAGACCGATCCCTGTAAGACTTCAGTGACAGACAAGTCCTCGCATTGTTCTCAAAGGGCCAGCCTGTTCACCAGTCGGTGACCCACCTGTGGTCTCTCTGTGATGGACGTCCAGCGTTCTTCAGCCCCGGCGCCTATAGACTGCAGCTCTGCACAAGACGTCTGGCCATAGGAGAAATGGTCGTGCCCAACGGAGCCTGGTTTTTCTCAAGGTTTTTTAATTCTTCACTTTCGCTAATTGGTGAAGTTTTTTCCTTGTCGCTGTCACCACTGGCTTTCATGGTTCAGGACCTGTAGAGCTGCGCATCGATGGATTAATCTTCAGTGTTTGGACTCTCAGCAGTGAATATTAAACCACACTGAATTGAACTAACCTGAACTTCAACACTGAAAACTGGACTGACACTGTTTACATTTTTTATAATGAATGTGAAACTGCTTTGACACAATCTACATTGTAAAAGCGCTATACAAATACAGATGAATTGTATTGAATCTTTATAGAGAGAACAATGTTTACATGAAAGGTGTAAAAAAGGATGAAAAATGGAAGAAATAGTAGATGAAACGTTCATAAATGAAGACCATATGTATGACATACTGTTACCTAAAATCTTTTCCAAATCTGTCACGTATGAGGTCCTATTTTAGTTAGGTTAGACAGCTGTCTATGGCAGAAGGCAGTGAGGCATGTCTGGTTTTGGAACAGAGCCATTAAAATCCATTGTGCTGCTGTGTAGTCTTTCTTGTCTCCTCTGAATGTTCCTCTTATTATTGTTATATGCTTGCCACGAAATTTTACTCATGTATGATTTGATGATTCTAGTTCTCATTATTTTTTCATGTTTACTTTTATTTAACACTCTCTTTGTTGTGTCTAGAGAACAATTCTTTTGTGAGATGTGGTATGAAACAGAGATTACTATATCACAGTTTAGTGCCATACTACCTGAAAATCAATGTTGTTTTTCTTTTCTTTAGAAGAATATCATTATTGTCTTTTTTTTAAAGTAACCTGCTTTATATGACTAACATTAATGGCATTGACATTTACAAATAATGAACTGATTTATTGAACTAATGCATGAATCCAATATATTGATACATGTGTTTGTTTTCAGGCAGCACAGAGGCTCAGTGGAGTACTGTCGCCTCAAAAGGTCGCTTGTCCAATTCTCAGCTGGGTCAGTTGGCATTTCTGTGTGGACTTTGCATGTTCTTCTTGTGTTCGCATGACTGTCCTCTGGGTGCTCTGGTTTCCCCCACAGCAGTATAGGTGAATTGGATTAATTAAATTGGCCTTAGTCTATGAGTGCGTGTGTGAATGTGTGTGTGTGTGGGTGTTTCCCAGAAGTAGGTGGTGGAAGGTTTGGTTTCATAAATGATTTAATACAGATGCAGTGACAGAATTTACCCAAATTGACTTCATAATATTGTTGTGTCCTCAGAGTTTTAGTTGTAATAACCTTGGCTAAATGGGTTCTATGCGAAGTCATAAATCAAACAGGTTTCCAGAAGAGTCCACTTGTATTCCAACAGTTCAATTCAATTCAATTCAATTCAATTCAATTCAATTCAATTCAATTCATGTTTATTTGTATAGCGCTTTTACAATGTAGATTGTGTCAATGCAGCTTCCAATGGATTATAGTAAATTGAAACAGTGTCAGTCCAGTTATTAGTGTTGAAGTTCAGTTTAGTTCAGTTCAGTGTGGTTTAATAATCACTGCTGAGAGTCCAAACACCGAAGAGTAATCCATCTATGCACAGCCCTACAAGTCCTGAACCATGCAAGCCAGAGGGACAGCGATGAGGAAAAAACTTCACCAATTGGCAAAAGTGAAGGATTAAAAGACCTAGAGAGAAACCAGGCTCAGTTGGGCACGACCATTTCTGCTTTGCCCAAACGTCTTGTGCATAGCTGCAGTCTAGGCGCTGGAGGCTGGAGAACGTCCATCGTGGAGAAAGGTAGAAGGCTTTAAGTATAATTCATAACATTTTCTTGTGAATTGTTTCAAAATTATTTTCATAAATTAAACATAAGAATTATTTAATAGTGTTAGTTATGTACTGGAAACTGTAAAAAATATGTTAATTAACAGCATTTTTTGATCCACAATTGTTTTTCATTTACTTACGGTTGTGAGATCATTATGGGACCCTGTTCTCTGATCTGTTGACTTTAAGTTTGTCAATATTTTAGTAATTTGAAATAATATAATGTAAAATAAATAATTGATAGAGGAGTAAAACTGTAAAATAACAGAAAATGTACTGGCAGTTAATTGCACGCTGTACTGCAACACAAACCCAGGCAATATATCACTTTAAACTATTAAACAATAAACTACTACTGTATGCTACAGCCAAATCACCCTACAGACCAAGACTGGCAACTCACTAAAGCTAAGCAGGCCTGAGCCTGGTCTGTACCTCCATGGGAGACCACATGGAAAAACTAGGTTGGTGTTAGTGAGGCCGGCAAGGGCTGCTCAACGTGTGGTCTGTGTGAGTTTCGATACTCTGATAAAGTGAAGGGGACACTATTTTGTCAGAGAGTGGTTTAAATTAGGGATGCACTAATACTTGGTTAAAATACTTGTACTTGTTTTCTACATGAAGGGCCGATGGTTGCTTTGTTTCTCTGCAGTTGGCTTGTCAATTGTGCGGCATTGCTAAATCACTTTTGTTTTAATAATAATAAAAAAAAGATTATTTATTATTAAACATTATGAGATGATGGTCGCATGATTTTTAAAATGTTGTGTGGTATATTTCAGTTTAAGTTTTTTTAAGTGCCGTCTTTCGGATGAGATGTTAAACTGAGGTCTTGGTCTCCCAATCATCTTGATCCACCGAATTGGCTGTATCATTGTCTCTCCACTCCCCCCATAGCTGGTGTGTGGTAAGTGCACTGGCGTCGTTGTCCTGTGGCTGCTGTCGCATCATCCAAGTGGATGCTGCTCACTGGTGGTGGTGTGGAGAGAACAACCCCCCCCAATCCCCCCCAACCCCCCCGCCCAATCGCGCTTTGGCATGGATTAAGGCAACTGTAGCTAGTGTGAGTATATGCCCTTTCTTATTATTATTGTTAATAATAATATTAATGATAATAGTAATAAAAGCAATAATGACTGAACTAATAATTTTATTTGAAAATACATATTACAGTACAATATTGGATATACAATATTTCATAAATAAGAATTTAATTTTTTTTTACAATTAATAAATGCCGCCTAGAACAGAATAATGTTCTAAAAATAAATAAATAAATAAAAAAACAAGGAAAAAAAATGACCCCAAACTTTAGACTGTAGTAAAAAAACTGTAGTGTAGGTCATTACATTTACATTCATTTATTTATTTAGCAGAAGTTTCTGTCCAAAAAGCACTTACAGATGAGAATAACAATAGAAGCAACTGGAACCAGAGTTCTAGTTAATCTAACACATATGATTAGCAGGGCATGTCTTGTATTTAAAAATTAAAAGTAGATTGAATGGAAAGTGCTAGCAATAGCAGATAAAAACTGAAGTATAAAGCAAACACAATTTCAGAAACATAGTTTTACATCTTTCGTGTATTGCCACTGTGTCGCCCTATATATA
>CAIGQQ010034621.1:372692-406078 GCA_903798035.1 Danio albolineatus
ACAAGGAATTCTCCGACTCATCATCTGCTCCAGATTCTATTGCCAGTAAAGACGAAGCTGACTTTTGTGAAGGATTAGATCCATTCCAAGACATGCTAGTATATACTTTATAAATGCTTTGCTTTTGAGTATTACGTATATGCTCATAAACAATGCTTTGCTTGAGTATGAATATAAACATAACAAACAGAATAATCCCGATAGATGACGCGCTATTTACTCTTATGGTTTCACTTTTGTGCCTAAAACATCAAACTTTTATACTTTTATACTTACATTTTTTGCTGTATTGCTGAATCGTGCTTATTATTTTACTTACATTGATGTTGTTTTGAACACTGAAGGCCTCAGAACCCCTCATGTGTGGTAATTTGTAGAGAGATTTTTTTTGTTGATCAATCAAATTGTTCTGTCTACACTGTTAATAAAAATAGGTGTATCTCACAAACGAATTGATGTAATTAGTCCAATCAGTTTTATATAGTTTCAAAGGGTTTTATGCATGTTTTTTACATTGACAAGTTTGAGGTTTACATTTGTGTTATTTCTGTATATAGTAAAAACTAAAATAAAAATTAAGCGATTTTTAAATTTTTTTGTGTTTTATTGCACTTTTAAGCTATTTAACTCGTTAATATGGATTTATGACATACATAAACTTAAAGTTGGGGATGTAAGGATTTTATTGATATATGGCATTTGAAAATACTCAAAAGAATGACATCACAGCATGTAAAAATACTAAGATATACCATTCCATTTCATAATTAATTATTAAAGTATAACATTAATTAAAACAAGTATATGCATTAATAAGACGTGGTCGTGGAAGCGAATTTGTAATTCGAATTATGCCCAGAGCTCCATAGTTTAAAATATGGTAACAGTCAATTAAACTATAGTATAACACACACTGTCTAAATAAATAGGCTATAAAATACACAGTTGATGTAGGCCTATTAAATATTATTTAAACACTGTACTGAAAGAAAAAAAGCACAAGAAAGAATGCCGCTTTGAAACAAACTCATTTGATCAACGTGTTTTTAATTTAGGCAGCAAAAACATAGCCTACTAGAGAAATTTTATGTCTGCTGGGATCTGAGCTATATTGGTTTACCAGCGAGCATAAACGGAATGGAGCGCTTGCTTTAGCCGGTCTGCAGACCTGCTCGGAGGAAGTTTAGCGGAGCTTCACTCTCTGCTTTTGCTCACGTGACTGGCTGCTTGCCGTACATGTTCACTATGTTACATAACTGCCCCCTGCTGGCCATGTGCGTCTTGTGTTGGTCCATGTTCTGCGTTCCCACGGAATACTGCAGTAATATGTGAGACCACTTTAAATCACTCGCGCGATTTTTGTGGCCATATCTGTAGTTGTATCAGGTAATAACACTGAGATCATTTTGTTAGAATATATACATGATGTACACTAAATAAAAGGCTCTGTGAGATTTGTTTCGTCACTTTCTTTTCACGATCCAGACTTATAGGGCAACGGTGAAGCTGAATAATAAAAGAATAATGCCAATATTAGCCTATATACTCTACTCTGTCTACATTATGCATTTATGAGTTAATTAATATTTAGTTATAAATTGAAAACCCTTAACTAATATTAAACGTGTTTTTATGGAGGAACATTTTTGAATCCCCGGTAGCTTTAGTGCTTTAACATGTGTTGGGTAGGATTGTTTGTTTATCTTCCACGTACCAGCCAAGAACATCCATTCCATTTTTCCATGACATCGATTTCAATGTAGCGAGTGACCCCATCATTTTCCCTGCCAGCTTGCTGGACATTTTCCCACTCCGCAAATTCGCTCTTTTTGACTTCTCCGTCACCTTTGCAGGAATGGGTTTTGATGTTGTAACAAACAATTTAATTACTTTCTCATCATGATTAATTTCATTTTTTTTATTTTGCCATGTTATATAAAAACATTAACACTTGTTTGATGTCATAGAACACATTTGAAACACATAAAAAAAAGGCTGTTTGCACGATTTGATTAATATCCTTTTATCCAAATACGTTATAAATAATATTTTTTAAATAATACAATTATAATAAACTCCGTTGTTTATTGTTTTTAGAAAATATCAAAATTCCTTTTTTTCAGAGAGGCCTTTGTAAAATTAGTTCAAAGTTCAAAATGGCTTAAAACGGGTTAATTTATTTATATTGTATTCTATGTTGGAACTCACCTGCACATCGCAGAACTGTTAAAACCTGTCTGAATCAGGTCGTTCGAATCAGGCCTGGAAATTGGGCCCACCCTGTCTCAGTCATTTAGACCTGGCTCGAGGCTATGCCATAAAAGAACAGAGGATCCCTATTTTTTAATCTTACTAGTGCCAGATGTTTGAAAGACCCTTCGGCTAACTTCGTTAATGATTTAATCTAAATAAAGGTGTTTCACAGGAATTTTCAGCGGGTTTTGCATCACGAGACTTTTGAATGACTCCCTGGTCATGTGCTCGCCTCGAGGGCATCCTGTTTGCCGCCATATGTTCATTTTCTAGAGACCGAGAGATCTCTGGATTTTAATGCATACATGAAATGGAGGACAGTCTCTTGAAATGTGCAAAACGAAGGCAGATGCATCTTTTGAATAATATGCTATAGGTTTTCTTTTCTTTTTTGTCATATGTTGTTTGTATTCCAACCAACCAGGTTAATCAATGTGTTGTTTTAACCCTTATAATAGATAAAACTTCTGTATGTGTCTGAAATGTTTGGTGTCTGGTACTAAATTAAAGCTAATGCATTTGCAAAACAGTGATGTAAATGAAAAACTAGTATTCATTTTGTAACATTTGATATAAGAGTTACAAACTTACAAGGGATTTTACCACGTGAAACCAACATGCATTTTCTGTAATTAACCTTTACTACATGATATGGGGCGTGGACCCGCCCTTCATGGTCAATGCTCATTGGAAGACGGAGCCACAGGGATGGACCAGACCAGGTCACTTAAAAACGCCCTGCAACCGTAAAATATTTGCTTTTGTGCATCAGCTTGCTTGCGCTAGCTGTGCTATCTGCTCCCTCTCGCCCTGCACGGACACTGCGCCGCCACGCTATTGGGTCACCACGACCTTTCCATGCAAACTCTTAGGTTTCAGGACAGCTGAAACCACACAAACTTCTGCAAACCGACTCTCATCAGAGTCCGTCATCTCGGTAACCCAGAACAACAGCCAATCACGAGGGAGTGAACCCAAAAGACATCACAGAAGCGATTCACCACCCAATCAGGACCAACGTGCCTTTGTTCTCATTTTGTAAGAATTGTGTTCTCATTTATGTGGTTATAAGCCTCGAGCTGTAGATTTTGTTACCTTGCTATAAGTTAACCCAATACTGTGTTATGTTATTTTCATTGGCCACGTAAATAATATAAGCAAGATTGGTAAAACACTAAGTGTGACTCTTTTGATCTGATTCAATCTGACTATTGAGTCGAATCAATAGATTCATTGAAATGAACTAATAAATCCCTGATTGGTCTTTGTAATGTAGCTTGGACCCCTGCATCTCTATTCCTAAATCGTTATAGCTTTTGTTTGTTTTATATTGGTTTATTTATTGTTTTTATTTATCATCATTTTCATATTCTTTTCGGCTTAGTCCCTTTATTTATCCGGGGTCGCCACAGCGGAATAAACCGCCAACTTATCCGGCATTTGTTTTACGCAGCGGATGCCCTTCCAGCCACAACCCTTCTCTGGTAAACACATCCACACATTCTCATTCACACACATACACTATGGACAATTTAGCTTACCCAATTCACCTGTACCGCATGTCTTTGGACTGTGGGGGAAACCGGAGCACCCGGAGGAAACCCACGCAACCACGGGGAGAACATGCAAACTCCACACAGAAATGCCAACTGGCCCAGCCGGGGATCGAACCAGCGACCTTCTTGCTGTGAAGCGAACATGCTACCACTAGGCCACCGTGGCGCCCATTGTTTTTATTATATAAGTTATTTGTATGTCCTTAAATAATTTCAATATAGCTTAGGCAATTCTATCCAGATGAAAATGAAATTGTGTTGAGCCCTCAAAAGTGGAATTTGTAGTTTTATGTCTTTGTTGTATTCTTATGTGTATGCAAATATGTATGCATTATCTCCAAAAAAAATAAAGAAACCCAGCCGCTCGAGGCATCACTGGAGCTGAATCCAGCACTCTTTTGACCGGTCTCTCACACATAAATACTGTACATGTATCTAAACGCAGCATGACAACTGAGTGGAAAAGCGGTTGTTCCTTGAGCCACGCGTAAAACACAGAAAATATATTTTTTATTTTTTTTATGAAAAGACTGCCTTTGATGCTGCAGTACTCAGCGTGGCTGTGCGTGACAAATTGCAGTACTGCGCGTGAAGAAACGCTCATTCTCAGTAGCCATATCTGTACCTAGAAACACATGTGAGTGGAAGTCGGCTGAAGAGGATCAGCTAGGCTTCCCCTGAGGTGGTATTGCTCTCCTGTGTGTAAGAATGCTAAGAGGGTTTGGATTGGGTGTGTTGGGGAATGTGGAAAAGTTTCCTTTGTGTAGAGTGGGAATGCATTTAGAATGAATGTGGAGTGTAATAGGTTGGATGAGGGTCAGCTTCTGGAGCTCTGAAATGAGAAACAAGGGAGATTTTTTATTATTTTTTGATACATATATCAACAGCCAACATCAAACCCTGAACTTAAAAGATGTCACTACTTAGTAGAAAATGTGTGAATGGAATGTTTGTTATGGACTTACTTTAATCCATGATTAAATAACATAACGTTTGGAATCTTAACATGATTTAAAGAGACCATATTATACATTAAAAATGGTCATATTTTGGTTTTGGGGGTCTCCAACAGCAGGCTAATATGCATGCATTGTCAAGTGTCAACACTTTCATTGTCTTATAATTTGCATTTATTTTTACCTCATTATCCCAGCGACTCCTATCGTTCAGTGATTCATTTGTTCCCAAACCCCTCCTTAGCGTGGTGCTAAACTGCGCTGATTGGACAGATTACCCAGTCTGTTGCGATTGGTCGACATCATTCAGCGCGAGAGAATGCCCACCATGGCTTATCAATATTGAAGTAGTCAGTGTGTGTGTGTGAGCATATCTGCTAACACTAGTTTTTATCGGGAGTCGTCCGTATTTCAGACACATCACCCCTAAAACTAATGCCCCGGTCTCCCAGCTCATTGCTCTATTCTTAACTATAAGTAAAAACAATGCCACACATTCAGTATTAGTGCACACAGCGGCAAAAGCTGAACCATTGAGAAACAGGACAGCCGCACGTGTGTGACAGCTGATGTAGCCATAGCAACGACAAACAGCAGTGAAACGCAGCTCACAAATGCATTTTAATCCGTAAACAAAGCCGCACACGTCGCGTTTACAATGTGCTTTTAGACGCGATATGAGAATACAAGTTAACCAGATACGCTACAAGTGGTTACAAGTTACAAAACACAGTTAAATGCATCATTTACAAGCTAGAGAAAACAATGAGGCGACCGTTTTAATCGCACTTACTTACACTTGTTGGATAGCAGGCCAGAGAAATGTCCCGCTGTTCCCTATGGCTAGTCCGCCCCTGCATATATCAAGTCTTTGCTGATCCTTCAAACGATCGACGAATCCTTTGTTGTAAGCATGTAGATTTTAGAAGCACACCTCAAAGGGAACAGTCTCGTCTGTGGTTCATTTGCACAATTCCTATAATATCCAGCCGAGCACAGTGCTCTTCTCTGTGTTGCCAGATGTAGCTGACTGACTCCAATCCAAACCCTATCTAGAAGGTTTTTACCTGCACAATCAAAATTAAAACGGCCCAATCTGGCAACTTTTGCTTGCTGCTGCTGCTGTTGCTTGTGGGCGGGGTTGGGGGTTTCGAGTCTCCCGGGGCGGCGCGCACACAAATGGACGGGGCTTACGTTTTGTGTTCACGTCATGCCGAAACAGCTAAAGACTCATAAGCACGGCGACTCGTTTGAGGAACTATGAGTCCACTCTTTTATAGATGAATCGATAGTTTTAAACACTGTGCACTTCCAGATTTAAGCCTTAGCTGGACATTTCACTTCACTTAGAGCTGTGTTACACACTGCATGCAAGCTCATTTTCAAAAACCCATAATAGGGGCTCTTTAACATGTCTTTTGCAACTGAGAGGGCGGGACCATCTCAAATTTTAGGAGCTCCTTGAATGGTGACACTTCTCCTTTCAGCTATTGGCTCTATGGAGTGTCAATCAAAAGTGCAAAAGGTCGGTGGCCATTTTGTTGACCAAAAATCACTAGTGTTTATGTGTGAAAGACGTTACTCTACTGAATGCACTCCAGTGACTAGTTTGGATGAAAACAGTGCGGTCTGTGGATGTTCATCAACGTATGAATATGTTGTGTACTGATGTTTTACAGATCGGGTGCACCACTAGGAGAGTGGTGAGAGTTCAACTTCATTGCAATGGCTTGGATTGCTTGCGTCTTGAGAGTTTAAGTAGAGTTCGTAGACGGTGACCGAGGTTTGAACTGTGATCTTGCTGGACAATTGGGTTGAAGACACGGCGGATGCGTTGTGTGAGGCAGTTTGAAATGGAAGGTTTTGATGTTGTTGTTGGAGTTATAGTTGGAGACATAGTAGATAAAGTACTTGTTGTTGTGGTAGCGGTAGCTGGCCGATACTGAGCGGAGCGGTCTTTAAAACGAAGATGGCTGTGATATGAAACTTAGGGTATTTTAAGTGGCTTAGGAATCATCTGATTGGTGAATCATAAATTTAATAATGCAGGACCAGCTACAAGCTACCATAAGCATCTGATCCTATCGAAATTTTCGAAAGTTTGAAAATTCAGGAACCGGTATCAAAGACAAGGTATTATTATTGACATTGGTAATTTTTTAGTGTTTACATAAATTTATTGTGGGCCTAATGTTAAAAATCTCTCCTTTTAAGTATGTTTTCGTTTTAAAAAATCTATTTATTTTAATTAAAAAATTTGTCTTGTTCAGCCTCTGCTTTCTCACACAGACCAACCTCCTGGATATCTTGCCTGTTTTTAAAGGTGGTCAACTGAGATCACTCTGCTCTTAGATATTGATGCTCTGTGACTGGGAAGTCCAGCTTCTAACTCAACTCATTTGGACTAATTGCTGCATTTGTCTGTGGATTTTGGCAGAGTTATCCACCTGATTGCCCTATCAACCCTTTTGTCTCAGGAACTACTCTCCAGTGGCTCAAAGTAGGTCCATATTATCTTGGAGGATGACATTTCCAAGTCTTAATATTTTTCTTCTAGGATGTGTCAGGGCTCATTGGTGATTGGAACATTTCTCTTATCCATGTACAAGTTATGACAATGGCTCAGTCTTTCAGAATCATAGCTTTTCATATTAATGCTACTGTAATGACACTTTTCTTTGTTTTTCATTTCAACTGGATGTCCACATAGAATCAGTTCCTCCTCAAACTTGCCAAGACAGAACTGTTTATGATGTCAGCTAACCCAGCTTTTGTGTTACAGTTGACACAAATAAACTTCATCACATTGCACTGACCTGGTCCTGCTAACTTTCTCTTTACATCATTGGGAAGATCAGACTCTTTCATACAGGGGATGCTGCAAAACTTTTTGTCCAAGCTCTTGTTTCCTCCGGACTACACTATTGTACTGCTTTTTTGTCAGACCTTCCATCATGTACTATCAAGATTCTCACACTAATTCAGCATGTACCACTAAGAGTGTTACACAGTGTACCCTTGAATAAACAGTGGTCGTGAATAAACATGTCATCACCTTGCACTGGAAGAACAAATTCATTTTCACTGACATTTGACTGTTTGAGCTGTTGTAATAATCTGCTGAACTATGTTCATTTTAAAGACATTGCTATGAACCCATGATTCACTAACCCTACTTTACTAAGCCATCATAAATGTATGTGTATTTCTTTTGTTTTTGGACCATTCTGGCTCTTCTTTAATAAAGGCAGTGAATGGCTGCCATGGCCATGTGTGTGAGGTGTCTGTATTATTGTTGTTCCATGTGCTCAGTGTTTGTCATGTGCTCCTTTGTTCTATTTTCATGCCACTAGTTAGTTTCATGAGTTTCACCTGTCTCACCCCTGTGTGTAATAAGTTCAATGATGTCCTGTGTGTTTATACCTGAAGGATTTGATTATTAAGTGTGTGTTTTGTATTACAAGCTAAAATGGGCAAAGATTATGATGATGCTGAAATTTCAGAAAAAAATCCCTGAATTAAGTCATGAGAATGATAAGGTTAAACATGAAAAAGAAACCAAAGTAGAGCCAGGTGCAGCTGAGGGAGATAGACCTGTCACTAAAACTAAAATGGTCGTTTCACTGCCCTGGAGGGACTAGCAGGATCATCAGCATAACAGTGGAAGCTAATTCCATGTTTTTTAATGATATCACCTAGCGGTAGCATATATAGTGTAAAAAGTAAAGGTCCAAGAACTGAGCCTTGTGGTACCCCACAGTGTACTTTTGATCTGTATGATGTCTCTTCATTAACTGATACAAATTGATAACGTTCAGACAGATAAGACCTGAACCAGGCCAATGCAGTTCCTGTAATACCAACATAATTTTCAAGCCTATCAAAGAGAATATTATGATCAATTGTATCAAATGCAGCACTGAGGTCCAATAGCACTAAGAGAGAAATGCAACCACGGTCGGACGACAGAAGGAGGTCATTTGTGACTCTTAGGAGTGCGGTTTCTGTGCTATGAAATGCTCTAAATCCAGATTGAAATTTTTCATAAATATTGTTTCTTTGTAGGAAGGAACATAGTTGAGCAGATACAATTTTTTCTAAAATCTTTGATAGAAAAGGCAAGTTTGAAATTGGTCTATAATTTGCTAGTTCTTTAGGATCAAGCTGTGGTTTTTTAATAAGAGGCTTAATGACAGCTAGTTTAAAAGTTTTAGGAACGTATCCTAGGAGTAGGGATGAATTCAAAATGTTAAGAACAGGTTCAGAAACTTCTGAAAACAATTGTTTTTAGTAATTTAGTAATTTAGTAAACCCAGTGATGGGTTGCAGCTGGAAGGGCACGCGTAAAACATATGCTGGATAAGTTGGCAGTCCATTCCACTATGGCGAACTCAGAATAATAAAGGGACTAGGCTGAAAAGAAAATGAGTGAATAAATAATGGCTTTGTGAGTTAGAAAATATATGTTAGTTAAGGCATGTTAATGTCTAAATTGTTACCATGTTTAGAATCTATCCTTTGTGTTTAACAGCAGCACTGAAACGTAAATGAAGCTGAAACGTGTGTGCAGCTCCACAAATTTGCAATAAACCTGATGACCCATGTTATCTCAGCATGGTTTAAGGATGTTTGAAAGAAAATCTTCTGAAATTTGTTTTTAATTATCAATAATCATTTATTTCAATTAACAATTGCTCTGTTACATTTCTACACTTTCTATTCTACCTTTTACTGTCTAATGCTAATATTCTCATGTCAATCTTTTTATATAAATTATATATAAAAAAGTAATATATGCACATGACTTTGAACTAACACTCACAATCATTTTTCTGTTTTCTTTATTAATAATAATAATAACTCTCTTATATTAGTTACTGCATGTTGTTCTTTTGTTGCTTTTGTAAGTCAATTTGCAAAAAAGCATTTGGCAAATGATTCATTGCAAAGGTAATTTAAATGTAAAATCTGACCTTTTGTACACATTATTTTTTCTAGTACCTTTCCTGAACTTAGGATTTTAAGGTTATATAAAGAACACTGTGTTCATATATTAAATGGAAATGCAGAACTGGAATAAGAGACTACTCCACATAGGAAGCAGTTATGCCACACAGTAATATGAAGAAAAGAAGAGTGACTTCAACAGACACTGGCATTTGCATGATGCTAAGCTAACAGCTAAATACAATAGCTTAAAGATAATATTGGCTCTTTCTCAATATGTGTTCTTCAGCGGTCTTGCGTCCTCGTGTTCTCATGTAACGTCATCATCAACAGCCAAAGTTCAGTTCCAATACTCAAGGCCGCAAGAACGAAGACACATGAAAACTCCTGGATGTGTTCTTGATATCAAGGGCGCAGCGATGCAGACTTGAGCACCGAACTCGCTCTGAAAGTCCCAGAATTCAATGCGACTGGAGGTGGGAAGCGCAAGATTTTATTCAATAAGTTCAGAGATATATTTATTTACCTCAGGAGTTTCCCTAAACGAGACAGTGAAAGTAAACATTAACGTGAAAATCTGGAAAAATTAATTAAGGCATAAACACATTAAGGGTGTTAATTTGTTAAAATTCGTATTAAAATCTGTTTAATTTGTGATGTGCAGCGTATATTTGCAAAGTCTTATGCTGAGTATATATTGTGAAATGGTGGAAAACAATAAATCGTCGTATAGATGCTGTAATGTTGAAATAATTTTCGGTTAAAGATGCGTGAGGGTCATGTGACCATCAGGAAGAACGCAGCATCTCATTCCTCACAGGACGCGTTCTCTGTCCTCGTGGTCTCCCGAATTCGTTCTCCCGATGTGGCCTGGCAAGACCGGTCTCCAAAAGAACACAAGTCTGTTCTCTGCATTCTTAGAATTGAGAAACATCCGTAGTCTCCCAGCTTGGCCAAATGTTTAGCTGCTTAGTCTTCAAAAAATGAGTTCAGACCATACAGCACATTGTGAGGTGTTGAATTTCAGGTGTAAGCCCCTGTAGTGTTATAGTGTTAAAATCCAAGTGCACATTTACTGTTTTTAACGCTGATGTGGGTTAAATTGTGACTTTAACAGTGTGCATTTCTGGTGTTGCCTTTCCATACACCTCACATATGGGAACTTGAGGTGACTGAGGCCCCATTTACACTAGTGCATTTTCGTTTTAAAACGCATAAGTTTTGCTACGGTTACGCCCTCTGTCCACACTACGCCGGAGTTTTCGAGCCGCAAAAACTGAGTGTTTTGGAAACGCTGGAGAAGCCATTTTGATTCTAAAACGCTGCTGCTGCGTCTCAGTGTGGACGTGGGAAAACGGAGACCTTTGAAAACGGAGGCGTGGCTGCTGAGATTCGCTACGTGATTGGGGCTTTGGGTCATTGCGTAACCTTCCCTTATTCGTCAAGCGCACATGGCTAAACGTCACCGGAAGACAGAAGACCAGCCTTCACTGTAAACACTGTATTTTCGATAGCCATGGATGTTTTATATTCATTTGTTACTTTAAGTAACAACTCGACCTCGTCGTCTGTCCACAAAAGACCTCTCTTGCTTTCCTTGCCATCGCGTTCATCGTTCAACCAGCGTTTGTTGACTAACAATAACCAAATGCCAAGCGAGACACATGTTTCCTGTTTATACTTGAACGCGCAGGCCCAGAGTGCGCGAATGGTCACGTGATATACGTTTGTGGTGTTGTAATGTGGATGGAGATCTGTTGAGAGACGCTTGGGAAAAACGCTAGTGTGGACGCGGATCGTTTTCATGCTAAAGCGTTGTTTTAAAACTAAAACGCACTAGTGTAAACGGGGCCTGAGTCAATACAGTCAACACGGTAGTGTAAAATAATATACTCTGCTTAAATGTATATATTCAACCTTTTTTAAAGTGTAGCTTTTGCACTGGGCTGGTGGGACTCGTAAAGAGAGTGTAATTTAACACCTGTGGAGTTATGTGTACACTGGACAATTTGCCCTGCAGGTCTTAAAAATGTTTAATGTGGTGTGCATTTTTACACTCTAAGTGTAAAATCTTTTACACTGCAGAGGTGTATATATTCAACACTTTTGAAAGTGTAACCTGGACACTTGGCTGGTGGGACTCATATAGGCCCCGTTTGACAGTAGTGCGTTTTCGTTTTAAAACGCATAAGTTTTGCTACGGTTACGCCATCCGTCCACACTACGGCGGAGTTTTCGAGGTGCGAAAACGGAGCGTTTTGAAAACGCTGGAGAGGCCGTTTCCATTCTAAAACGCTACTGTTGCGTCTCAGTGTGGAATGAGGGAAACGCATACTTTCGAAAACGGATGCGTGGCTGCTGAGATTCGCTACGTGATTGGGGCTTTGGGTCATTGCGTATCCTACCCTTATTCGTCAAGTGCACATGGCTACAACGTCACCGGCAGACGGCAGACCAGCCTTCACTGTAAACACTGTATTTTTGATAGCCATGGATGTTTTTATATTCATTTGTTACTTTAAGTAACAACTCGACCTCGTCGTCTGTCCACAAAAAGACCTCTCTTGCTTTCTTTGCCATCGCGTTCATCGTTCAACCAGAGTTTGTTGACTAACAATAACCAAATGCCGAGCGAGACGCATGCTTCCTGTTTATACTTGAACGCGCATGCCCAGAGTGCGCGAATGGTCACGTGATATACGTTTCTGGTGGAGTAGTGAAGACGGAGATCTGTTGAGACGTTGGGTGAAAACGCTAGTGTGGACGCGGATCATTTTCTTGCTAAAACGCCGTTATAAAACTAAAACGCACTAGTGTAAACGGGGCCTGAGACTCCTGAAAAGTGTTAAATTCAACTCCTGTGGTGTGACATATATACACTGGCAAATTCATGCATGAATGCATATGAATCACCTATCAAGTGAACATTTTTTTTTTTTCCAACTACTGAATCATATGCTCATAACCACCATACCTCCACTTTAGGCTTGTTAAAATACACTTTAGTCAATCATATTTCTTTACATGTCAATAAAAATCTTACGAAGTAAGTTTGAAGAGACCATGCTATGCTCACAAACATAACAATATCAAATTGGCAAAATCCAAATCGGTTGACTGTATATACTGTACACACAAAAACACATCAAGGGACAGAGTTCATTCAAGGTGTTTAATTAAGTCATTGCACACAATCCACAAGTCAGAAACATATAGAAAGAAACCTTCAAAAAAGGTCAGTTACAAAATCGAAATCTGTGTTCCAAACAACAGACTTCCTTGTGGAAATTAGAAACAAGTAAGAATCATTCATTTGGATTAAATTCAGCAAGAGATCGAAACAGGGCAAAGAGACATAGTGGCATTTGTAGACTTGACAACTGATGTACAGCTGTTAGTAGAATCGATATTACTATTATGTGTTTAGCAGCACCTGTTTGACATTTCTGGAACATCACATTTTGGAACAGCAAACTGAACAAAATTGTGCGTCAACCTTTATCTGTCATTGCCACACACAAAATAAGATAAAACGAGATTCAAAAAAATAAAATCTGATTTAAAAGAACATAATAAATCCTATTCAGTGCACACATTCGAGCCCATTTTAATTAGATAAAGTAATGACTGTTTATTTTGTGGTGGATTAAAAGGTTGCACTTTGACCTCATTAATATGTATAATCTCTGAAGGACGTGGCTAAAACGTTCAACCCCAGGTAGCAGTGTTCGCCACATTGCATGGAGCAACAATGTATTGACAAGAATCTGCTAAATATGCTTTTCAAACACTTTTAATAACTAAAGAGATGCTGAAGATCTTTAGGAAAATGTAATTAAATAGACTCACATTGCATTAACAATGAGACCAATCCGTGGTTTGCAACTGCAGCAATTATATTATCAAACCAGCGGATTTATTTGTGTATATTAATATTTTTATTTGTGTAAATATCTTAAAGATGATCTGATATGGTTTATTGAAGGATTCGTGCACTCTAAAATCTCTGACTGGACAGACTGCTCACCCAGCCTAATCTCACGAGAAAACCTAAGTATTTTATGTTTTGTCAGTTCAGTGGCTAGTTTGTACGAATTCGTATGAGTTCAGTCGTATAAAAACATATGATTTTAAAAAAGGAGGCGTGGCACCCAACCACACCCCTAAACCCAACCGTCATTGGGTTATGAGCAAATCGCACCGAATAGTCTGAATTAGATCGTACGAATTGATACGAATTAGTCACTAAATCAAAAAGTTACAAATTGCCGAGAGATAGCGTTGGCTCACCCTGTTGTGATTGGTTTACTGCTTACAAAGTCTCTCTTATTTCTCATTCTTTAGAAGTGCATGCAAATTTGCTTTTGTCACTTCTTCACGTGAATCAACCCTCAACTACAATATCTGAAGGCAGATCGTAGAAGAGACATCCCAAGAATGTAATACTGAAAATTAATAATACAGACAATTCATTTCAAGTAGTTCATGTTGTTTTGATTCTGAAACTTTATAGACTTTTCACATTCACAAACAGCTACCTAGTGGCACTTTTGATGCAGAATAAGGGGATAGCTCACTTAAAAAATTACATCTATGTCATCCTTTACCCACCCTTGACTTTTTAAAAACCTATTTGAGTTTCTTCAATTGAACACAAAAGAACAACCCAGGCTCATTCTGAAAATGTAGTCCCATGTGTGTTTCTGGAGGGCATGAAATACGTCCCGGGAGGTACATATTTTCACACTTTTTGTTTTTGCAAAGCCATGAGGTCAACGTCATGCTCAACTCCTCTCTGCGATTCAAGTCCTTCGACGAACATGGCGAGCTAATGGGACAAACTTATTGCAGCGTGAAAGTTGTCCACACAGAGGTAAGCGTCAGCTGGTAAGTGTGAAAAGGAACGGTGTCATACCGCCGTACCTCAGACTACATAATGTGTGGTCTTCAGAAACATACATAGGACTACGTTTTCAGAATGAGCCTGTGTTGCAAAGAAGATATTTTGAATAGTGCTAGTTGCTGGCACCCATTGACGTCCATAGTATTTTTTTCATCTATGGAATTCGATGGGTCCCAGCAACTGGCATTCATCAAAATGTCTTTTTTTGTTTTTTCAAAAGAAGAAAGAATCTCATAAAGGTTCAAAACCATACAAGAGAGAAAGAAAACTGTGAGGTAATTTTCAATTTTGGGTGAACTACGTCTTTAATGCATCCAATAAATCAGTTACCCATATTCTATACAACAGCAACCAAGGGGACAAAGCTTGGCAAACGGTCCGCTGCATTTAAACAGTCAATTATCCATCATGTTTTTAAGGCTAATTGAAATCACAAATTGCAATGGTTTGAAATGTATTTTCAGTTCCGTAATAAAGTTTCCCTGTTGGCCGAATGGACCCTGATTTCTCTTGCTGCTCTCTCTCTGTGTATAAACATCGATTTTAGGATTGATGTCTTCGCGCAGCTCCTGAGTTATGGTGGCATGTGTTGATGTGATTTGTCCTGTGATGGTACAGGTACAAGGGATTGATGATTCGTCTGCCCTTTTGCCTTTGCCAAATGCTAATCCAGTGTTTATACGGCCGTATAAGCAGCTGGGAGTGATTAGGAGCTGCAACTCTTCTTATTCCTGAGAGATTAGTACGGCTTGTGTAGCGGGTGTCAAGCAGGAGTTGTAATTGGTTAAAGCTGCCCTTAACTTTCATCCCAAACCAATTTTGTTCTGCCGTTTTATTAAAAGAATGAAGAACATTAGCCCTAAATGAGGGTTAAATGTAAAATAAATGGCTTCTGTTTGGAAATAGAGCCGTGTTTATTCAGCAAAGGACATCAGATTAAAAATGCATCTCAATTAATTGTCCGTGCTGAAGTGAGGGATTGGTCATGAGCCAGAGCAGCCAAAGCTTTTGAAGACAACCTGGATTTCCAATGTAAAAGGGACGCAGGCTCTGGTGACAGTGGGTGCCGTGATTTCTGGCAGACACTCAGAGAGCATTCTGGGGCATTTGATGATCATTCAAAAGGGATTAGGATGAGATTAGAATGATTCTTTTTCCTGAGCTAAAGGAATGAACTTCACTCTGTTTTATTTATTACTTAATATGTAAATCTGGGTAGAATGATTGCTGTAAAAATCTTTTGGCACCGCCAGGAGAGACTCGACTGAAATTTGAACATTATTATTATTTTCCTGCATTGTATACATCCCCCTAAAAAACAGACTGTAAGAAATGTATTCTTATATTAAACAATTCTCAATTTAGAAGTTGCTTTATAACTCTACAAAACATGGGCGAAACGTTCAAATGGCTTTTGCAAAGACACTGAATACTGAACAATATTCGAAAAACCCTGCAAAAACATCTGTCACCTGAGACATTTCCCCCCACATGCATTGGTCCACTGTGTTCTCTGGGTATTTAATTACCATTATGATATTTTTGAAATATCAGCAGTTAACATCATCTCACATTTGATATGATGGACTATGGCAGTAGAGTATCATCATAATGTCAATTAAACTCGCAGGTTGCTTACTTTTTTTTTTTGTTGGCAAAACATTTATTATTATAATTTTTTTACAAAACTTTCTGGCAGTGACTACGTGTTGCATGTGATAATAAAAAATATTTCCCTCATTTTAAAACCCTGTGCTGAAAATTGAGTTTTGCATATGTTTGTAGACTGCAGTCTAGTAGTTTTAAAAACCTAAAATAATTTGTCAGTGTTCCCATTAAAGCTTGGAAAAAAATAAAAACGCATGCCTTTACTTGTCCCTGCTTTTCTGTTTCATAAAAATTAAGAAAACAAAAATAACAAAAAACATGCTTTCCATGTCAGTTATACATGCTTTACAGTAACTGAACAACCCATTCACCGAAACCCATTTAGTTATGAAGTTGCATATAACAGAACTTTGGCAAGAAAAGCCACACGTTAAGTTTAAATTATAATTCTGGTCCCCACGTCATCCCAGTTAACCCTCATATTACAGCACTGTATAAAAGAGAAACACACATATACACAATTCACAAGTTGGAATAAATAATAATAATAATAATTAATAAAAAAAAAACAATCCAACATTGTTCTCTTTGTCTATTATTCAAACTTTGATATAGGATTTATAAAAATATACTGAGGAGAAGAGTGGATTGATGCAAGCACATGAAGAAGTTCTCACTTGGGGAAGCAATCTTCATAATCTCTGAACTGCACTTGACAATAATAATACGCTTTTAAAAGATGCCCTTTTATGCTGCATAGTTACAGAGGTTATGGTTTTGGTGGTGTTACTCTTTTTTTCAAAGATCTGAATAAAAAAAACTGGAATTCTCAAACATAGGATAAGGTACAGTGTAAAAACGAGACATGTTCCTAAGAATAGGGGTGCATATTCTTTTAGCCCACACAATAATGACTATAAACTGGTCCCAATTATTATGTCTGCAAAATATGTGATCAAACTTTGGTGTCAGGAAAGCCAGATGTAGCCACAATGTTATCACAGTGGTACTATTTTACATTGAATAATGCACAGCCATGAGTTAATGCATGAGTTAACCATGAGTTAATGCATGACTCACAGAGATGTAAACCATTTATTAATGATAACTGTATCAGCAATAAATAAAATTTTATATTATTAATAGATTAAGTAATCTATAAACTGTCAATAGTCAAACATTTTGAAATGTATTAAATCCCTAATAATGTGTATTATTAACTAAAAGTGAAAAATAATTTGGTAATCATGGTCATGGATTTTAACTGTCATTTGATTGCTTTAAATAATCACAAGCTAAAGATTTACAAAAAAATGAGCATTGTGTTATGACTTTACTCATTCAGGCATGAGACTAACTAACTAATTCAAAAGCCATAACCACAATGACACAATTAATACATAATGAATCATTTAATTTCTAGCAATTTATTGATTACTCAATTGAGAATCTGATAGAATGTTCAGTTGTTTGTTGCAGTAATCATTAATAATGAGACATACATTTACTCTGCATTAGCTAAGCATTATGTAACATATATTAGTGCACACATTGTAAAATGTTACCGGCACAATAGACCCTTTTCACACTTCTGGGTTTCTCAGCAGCGGAAGTTGTCATAGTTGGTTAAGCTTAGAGAACAGTGAATAGCAGAGTACCTGTCCTAAATATATGAATCAATTTAAAGCAACAACACTTTTTGGTCACACTTTACTTTAAGGTACAATGCTTGATGGTAAAACACCTTTAACTAAGAATTTTAGATTAACAAACTACTAATTTGCTGCTTATTAATAGTTAGAATGGTCATTTTTGGATTTACGTACAAGATAGGATTAGATTATACATTATTTGTAGGAATTGACAGCTAATATTCTAATAATACGCAGATAATAAGCCAGTAGTTAATAGTTTATTAAACTAAAGTGTTTGAATGGCTTGTACCAAGATCGAGAAACTTCATTTATATACTGATCACTCAAATTCGCCACTTGATGAGACTTAATTCTGGACTCTGGCTGTAAACGTAAGCATAGAATTCCTGGTTCTTATCTCAGAGGCAACAAGGTTGTGCAGAAAGGTTTTACGAATCATTTATGAGCTGTTTACATTTGAAGTAAAACAAATCTGGCGTGCAATGTAAGCCTCAAACGTGACCTATTTAATACCTCTCATTGAATTTAGATGTGGACAACAATATCCATCCTCATACTAAATCCTGGCCTGAATCAGAATTGTGGCTAACTACATGTCATGTCAAGCTAAACATAAACACACTTTCCAATGAAAGACCTTTTTTCTTTCTAAGTCAGGACACATTGTGTTGCTATTAAAGGGCTCTGCAGTTTCCTCTCTTTCTCTCTGTATCTTCTCTGACAGTGTTTTCTGTGTCTGCGGTACGTCAGCGAGCTGTCCCATGTTAGCTGCACTGTGTTCTGTCTACACTGGGTTCATGTGCACTTGCAGAGTGGTGTCAGGGCTGTGTAGGCACAAGTACTTTCCATAGTGGGTCTAAGCTAGTGCTAGTATTAGCTGAATGACGACTCAATATTATTTGGGTGATTTTGTTAGAGACGTTACACCCTGCTTTAACCCACACTGTGTAAACAAAGGCACACAGTGGATCACAGCTACATATACATACAGTACCTACAAACTCATAATTGATCTTTTTTAGGGTGGACCAATTCAAAAGGCTCACTTTTCCACCGCTAATGCTCTTCCCAGAGTGAGTTTCTCCTTTTATCCACTCTTCCCATCCCACAAAGTGCAATGCATACATATATCTAAGATTCATCTTTTCTTAATAACCAAGGCATGCCGATAAACACGTGACAGGAAGGAAAAGCTAAGAAAAACACTCTAAATTGTTCATTTTCCTAATAACAAACACTGAACATCGATTTGCATTTCATTTAACAGATACGGCTTTGTAAACATGCCTTTGAAAGATACCTTTATGCTTATTTTTTAACATTAAGTTCCTCTGATATGAAATATCTTATGACTTCTGAAAACGTCACTTTTTTAGCTACAGGTTTCTCCACCATGCATAAAAATGATCATAACAAACAATATTACCTTTGTCAATCATGATCACCAGAATCACCATGCTGGTTACCTAACATTTCATTATTTTTTACTCTGCTTAAAGGTGTGGCTATGCAGCTCCACCAGTTATAACAGCAACAACCATCTTAAGACTGCCTTGGACCAGCATGGAAATTCTATTCAGCAGAACTGGCTTCCATTCCCAACAAAGATAAATATTCTAACTTTGTAATAATCTATCTAAGTAATAATCTGAAATAAACAGTCGTTTAAATCAATGGCACCAATCTTTGTGAGAAAAACAAAACATATAACTTGAAAATGAACATGAAGGAATCTGCAGTCTCTAAAATCTTTCAACTTTGATCACATACATACATATAAACACACATTCATGCACCACAAGAGGGAGGAATACTTGACTGGAACACATAACCGTGGGTGTCTTGGTGGAAGGGCACACTTTGTGCAGAGGTAATAATCATCTCTTGGGCTTGTACAACAACCAGAGAGAGATTATAAAAATGATGCTAATGTTTGTTCAATCATATGTCAAAGTGAGGGTGCCACTGCTGGAACAATGTTTATAGGTCGCCAGTTGTTTGTTTTAGACAGATTCACCGCCAGGAGAGCAAACCTAAACAGAACTCTTCTTCTGGCACCATTGCAGTGACAAAGGTTGAGGAAAGTGGAAAAGTGGGAGTGGGAGAAAAGTGGTCATGGTATGCTCTCCTTTTCTCATCCTTCCTCTTTCCTCAAGATCTGAGTGTGAGAAAACAGTCCAAGTGCCATTCCCTTGTCACCCTTCCACTGATCCTTGAGCCCAATTAAAGACACCACCGAAGTTTCTTCTCTTCACCACAAGCTTAATACTGTGCAAACTTCCTCAAACATTGTTATATGCCACAAAGAGGGAGGGAGTGGCTTATGGGAAAGGGGTATGGCTATTTCGAGCCCACCCCCCCTCTTCGTTTTTTACATTTACAAAAGTACCTTAACCAACTTGACGTTTCAGCATTCCACTCTTCACTCCAACTCCTCGTGATGCCATATTTGGATGAATGGAGATCAAACATAAGCGGACTCGCTGGACTGGGTCCTGCCCAGGTTTGGCGGTTGTGACAGGTGGGCCATGTCCTTTTTGCGGATCTCACAGATGGACTTCCTGCGGGCTTGGACACCTCGAATGGCAGCCTTGATTTTTCTCCAGCCGAGGTGGTTGAGTTCAGCGAGGTTGAGCACAACGCAGATGCCACTTACTGCAAACATAAACACTAGGAAGACTGTCTTCTCAGTGGGCCGGGATACATAGCACTCCACTTCTTTCAGGCAGGGGTAGCGGTCGCACTCGAAGATGCCAGGAACACTGAAGCCATATAGAAAGTACTGCCCTGCTAAAAAGCCTATCTCCAGTGCATTGCGGAACACTACCTGGATAATGTAGAAGCGAGAAATCCCCTCTTGACGGCGTACCTTTGAACTCTTGCCATGCAAGAGGCCTCTTGGAGCATTTGGGATCTCCTTTACCTCTAAGCAATCAGGTTCATCCTTTCCACCACAACTTTCTGAGTGCTGCACCAAGATGCCATTAATGTTGCGTAGTTTACGTGTACCCTCACGGCTGTAGTCCTTCTCCATCATTGGGTAGAGGAAGGAGTAGCGGCGGTCACGCTGCTTGGCTGACTGGTGTACTGAATAGGTGATGAAGCACAGGCTTGGTGTACAAACAAGAATAATCTGGAAGACCCAGTATCGGATGTGAGAGATGGGGAAAGCTTTGTCGTAGCAGGCCTGGTTGCAGCCTGGTTGGAGGGTGTTGCAGATAAACATGGTCTGCTCATCCTCATACACGGTTTCACCCACAATGGCCACGATTAGGATACGGAATATCACCACAACTGTCAGCAAAATCCTGGAGGAGAGAAAGAGAGGAATTAATTTGATCTGTCATGTGAACAGAGAGAAAAAAAAACACCCTATGTTTCTTTCATTGACGTAATTTGTCCCTTATTTAGGCTGCCAGCTAATTAGCATCACAGATGTTCACATTTGCTATTCAAATGTGCGTTTTTTTTTTACTTTCAAGAGCAAATTGGAAATAGTTCTGCTCTCTCAGGCTCTAATTATAGCATCCCCTGTGCCGTTAAACTATGTTAACATGGTAATCTGTATTGCTGATACAGTAACATGTGTCAAAGCTCGTCTTTCTACTGCTTATTAATTTGGTAGTGTGATAGCTGTCAAGCCCATTCTCTTCTCTTTCCCATAGCAACAGTTTAGATTTTACACCTCAGTTGTCACTGCAGTTAGGGCTATTTCTGTACCAGTGTTTGATTGAGAGAAAGAGGGAGGGGAGGGGGGTGGACAAAGACAGAGTATGATGCTTGTAATGTAAGACAGAAGTAGATGACTGTCATAAGACAGCTTTTTTATGTAGGGCATTTAAATATCCTCTTTTTGGTTCTGTAACTCTGCACCTGTTGATTGTTTTGAGCATACAGTACAGAAGGTATAAGGTAAATATTTAGTCACACCTATTCAAACTGATTTCTTTAGCTTGTAAGGTTAGTAAAACTTAGTCACTAGTTCAGTTTGATTTTCAAGTCTAATTTATAGACAAGCTTGAAGCTGAGCACATTGGTGGCAGAAAAACAACAGAATAACAACATAAACATATTATCTATGATTGAAACAGGCAAGACAACCTTCAGAAAATGACTTGAATGAATGAATGTCGGAATAGGAAAAGGTTTAATTAAAAAAAAAAAAGGTTTAATTTTATAACACCCCAAGACCCCATTTTAAGGTAAACATATGTTTGTAAGCCATTAAATGGAAAGACTGGAGTGACAAAGTTATGTCGAATTTTCAGTTTCAACATCATGAATTTCATGTTTAAAGAAAATATATACAAATTCATTCATTCATTCATTCATTTTCTTTTCGGCTTAGTCCCTTTATTAATCCGGGGTCACCACAGCGGAATGAACCGTCAACTTATCCAGCATTTGTTTTATGCAGCGGATGCCCTTCCAGCCACAACCCATCTGTGGGAAACATCCATACATTCTCATTTACACACATACACTATGGACAATTTAGCTTACCCAATTCACCTATACCGCATATCTTTGGACTGTGGGGGAAACCGGAGCACCCGGAGGAAACCACGGTGAGAACATGCAAACTCCACACAGAAATGCCAACTGACCCAGCCGGGGATCGAACCAGCGACCTTCTTGCTGTGAGGCGAACGTGCTACTCACTACGCCACCGTGGCGCCCCTATATATACAAATTATGTTTCATAATTTTTCATCTGTTTTCATTACCACACTGTTGTAATAGCGCACAACATTTTATGGCTTTATGATTGTCAGTACAAGTCAGCTGTGGAGAGACAAATGAACCTTGACTTTAACAGTATATAGTAAATAAAAGTTTACAAGGTTACATTTTTGGAGTATTGATTTTTTTTTCTTTAATTCTTTTTTTCTTAGGCGACACGGTGGTGCAGTAGGTAGTGCTGTCGCCTCACAGCAAGAAGATTGCTGGTTCGAGCCTCGGCTGGGTCAGTTGGCATTTCTGTGTGGAGTTTGCATGTTCTCCCCATGGCCGCATGGGTTTTGCTCCGGTTTCCCCCACAAGTCCAAAGACATGTGGTATAGGTGAATTGGGTAGGCTGAATTGTCTGTAGTGTATGAGTGTGAATGAGTGTGTATAGATGTTTCCCAGAGATGGGTTGCAGCTGGAAGGGCATCCGTTGTGTAATAAATATGCTGGATAAGTTGGTGGTTCACTCCGCTGTGGCAACCCCAGATTAATAAAGGCACTAAACCGAAAAGAAAATGAATGAATTAATGACTTATTGTAGTCAATCAAGAGTGGCATTGTGGCTCAGTGGTTAGCACTTGCACGTGTCAGCAAGAACATCGCTGGTTTGAGTCCCTGATGGATCTTTTAAATATAATATGGTGATGTGATCATTAATGCTACTCACCAGATTTTGTAACCAACACTCTATTTGTATGGGTTTATGGTAGGGGTAGAGGTAGGGTTTGGGCCTATTTAGGCCTCAAAATAGGTTATCACACTGGTCTATTGCTGGTAAATCTTTAAAAGAATTGGATATGGTGTGCAGATAATCCATATTCCTAATTTGATTTTAGTGATAACACTTGTATTAGAGTACATCACTCCGCCTACAAAACCCATTATCACTGTTTGCACAATACACAATACAGGTCTATTAGGCAGACTTTACAATTTGTCCTTCTGCAGCTAACAAAAAGCTTCATACATCACTGGGAAACACCCATACACACTGATACTCTATAGACAATTTAGCTTACCCAATTCACCTATAGCGCATGTCTTTCGGAAAACAAATTAGAGAGGAAAAAAGATTGTAGGATGAAGAAAGAACTCAAATTTCTGAACAGGCCCTGTTTTTTATTATTTTGACTGGATGCCCCTCAGGCAAGGTCTAAGGACAATTAGATGTTCCACAAATCATTATACATGTACTTTTGTGCGTGAAGCAATCAGGTGACAAAATTAATGAACATTTTTATTAAACATTTTTGTGCATGTAATTGATGTTAAGTGTTGGTATTTATTGTGTTATGTGTGTCAGTTGTGTTATATGTGAAGCACCATACCATTCATTCATTCATTCATTTTCTTTTCGGCTAAGTCCCTTTTTTAATCTGGGGTCGCCACAGCGGAACGAACCGCCAACTTATCCAGTATATGTGTTAAGCAGCGAATGCCCTTCCAGCTGCAACCCATCTCTGGGAAACATCCATACATACTCATTCGCACTCATACACTACGGACAATTTAGCCTACCCAATTCACCTGTACTGCATGTCTTTGGACTTGTAGGGGGAAACCGGAGCATCGGAGGAAACCCTCGCAAGCACGGAGAGAACATGCAAACTCCACACAGAAATACCAACTGACCCAGCTGGGGCTCGAACCAGCAACTTTCTTGCTATGAGGCGAACATGCTACCCAGTACGCCACTGTGGCGCAAAGCACCATCCTATTTAACTGAAATAAACTAAACTAGTCTTTCACAGGACATAATAGGCTTGCATTTTATCTACTTCTTGTCAAAGTAATGAATGAATGAATTCAAACAAGCAAACAGGCACTTTTATAAATTAATTTATTTATTCATTCATTTTTATTTCGGCTTAGTTCCACAGGGTTGCCACAGCGGAATGTACCGCCAACTTATCCAGCACATGTTTTAAGCAGCAGATGCCCTTTCAGCCACAACCCATCACTGGGAAACATCCATATACTCTCATTCACACACATACACTACATACAATTTAGCTTACCCAATTCACCTATACCACATGTTTTTGGATTTGTGGGGGAAACCGGAGCACCCGGAGGAAACCCACACGAACATGGGGAGAACATGCAAACTCCACACAGAAATGTACATGTTCACCCATATTTTGATACAATACACTGTATAGATGAATGTAGTTTTATTAGTTTTATTTCAAAATGTTTCTGTAATTTTTATAACCATATTTGCTCTACATTGCATATAAGCAGGTTTTGCAATAGAACATGAACTAAATAAATGGAACCAAGTGTTATTTTATTTTAAAACAAATCAGTCAAACATGCAAATGTTTTAAGTAGACTCCTTTTCACTCTGTACATCCAAGTGACTATGCTAATCGATACGTACAAAGTAAAAAAGAAAGATTGTTGAAGTACTTATATATAATCAATAGGAAACTACGCATAGTACGCACTGCGCATTTGACTGTTTTTTGGGTGTTTTCTATCCCTGTGGTTGGTGTCACATCAGGTAAGTGAATTGTGTGATTGAAGTCACCGCTTATTGGATTTATACACTGCGTTCCTGTTCCAGCTGTGAGGTCAAAGAGGCAGCTTTAATCTGCACCCAATCAGCAGCAATGTTTCTTTTTTCCAGAAACAGTCTGTGTCGGACAGTGGGTGAAAATGTGCAACCAAAGAAATTCAAATGTGCATAATTTCTACTGTGCAACAATTTTTGTTTGTTTTTTAGCTAATGATTTTATCATTATTCATTCATTCAGTCATTTTCTTTTCAGCTTAGTTTCTTTATTAATCAGGGGTCGCCACAGCGGAATGAACCACCAACTTAACCAGTATATTTTTTACACAGCGGATGGCCTTCCAGCCGCAACCCATCACTGGGAAACATCCATACACTCTCATTCACACTCATACACTATAGGCAATTCAGCTTATCAAATTCACATATACAGTAGAGCAAGCGGATGCCCTTTCAGCTGCAACCCAGTACTGGGAAATATCCATACACACTCACACACACTACTGACAATTTAGTTTATTTAATTCACCTAAAGCACATGTCTTTGAACTGTAGGGAAAAGCAGAGCACCTGGAGGAAACCCACAGGAACACAGGGAGAACATATAAACTCCTATTATTATTATTATGATTATGATGATGATGATTATTATTTTTATTATTATTCTTATTCTTATTCTTCTTATTATTATTATTATGAAACTACTAAAGAGATTACTGTCCTCCTTTGAATCATTTGGAACAAGTTTTAATAAACAAATATCTCTCAGATATCATTGCAAATATGATTATTTGTATTATTCTGTATATATACAAGAGGCCAGAGAACTTGTTCTATAGTTTAAATGAAATTTGTCAGTATTTACTCATACTTCACTGGTTCCAAGCTTCTTTCTTCTGTTGAACACAAAAGAGGATACTTTTAAGTTGGAAAGCAGCAGCCATTGACGTCTATAGTATTTTGGGTCCTACCATGGATGCCAATGGCTGATGGTTTTGTGTTCAACAAGAAAGAATTACCATAAATATTTAGCACCACATAAATTAAGTGAGTAAATGGTATTTTTTTGGGCAGATTTTTTATTTATTTAATTAATTGTCTGGTAACAAGCAGTGTCTGTAAACCCCTCCTCTTAAAATTAGCACTCTTTAAATGTTTACACTCTTTAGAAAGTCAAGATAAAAACCATGTAACCCATTACTTGTATGTGATAAATACTAAAATAAAGGTTTTAAATAAACTCAGTTGCAGTGTTTCATTGCAGGTTTGCTCAACATTTCATCACATGTATCCAAACCCACCAGTGATTTTGCTAAGGTGTGTAATTGGGAATATATTCTATTATTTATACTTTCGCAATTCATTGCAAGCACTGTGGATTTGCACTGTGGATTTGGTTGGTGTTTGTTGTCTTTATGTGGTTAGTGTAGGCAGCAAGACTGATTAAAAGATCAGAAAGAAAAAAGAATCTGGCAATTCCCAATACAGTTTCCTTTTTTCCACACACAAAGAAAGATGCAACACTGAAACTAAAATGAGATTCTTGTGAATAAAAACTGCCAATGTGGTGAAAATTTCATCAGAGGATAAATTATATAATAGCTTCCAATCGCAAAACCCACAACCTCTAATCTGTACTAAAGCCAATAGAGGGATTCTTGCATTACGAGTTCTTTAATGCCATCCAATAGCTTTAGATTATCTATTTCCCAACCCCCACCTACTCATCACACTTTCCCTCTCTGTCGCTTTTCTTCTGTCTGCCTCATCTTCTTTCTTTCTTTCTTTCTTTCTTTCTTTCTTTCTTTCTTTCTTTCTTTCTTTCTTTCTTTCTTTCTTTCTTTCTTTCTTTCTTTTTCTTTCTTTCTTTCTTTCTTTCTTTCTTTCTTTCTTTCTTTCTTTCATTAGTTTCCGGTCAATCCAGAAACACATTTTAAATTGCACTAATCAGAAAAAAAAACTGGGAAATAAATCTGTCCAAAATAATATATTTGGTAGCACTTTATTTTGATGGTCCCTACTGCATCTTGTTGACTAAAAGTGGCATTGCAATTTCAAGCCAATTCATTTCAGTATTAGTAGACTGTCTGCAATAAGAAACTTTGCAAGTACGTCAACTTACACTAACCCTAACTCTAACCCCAACCTAACAGTCTACTTATAATCTATGGAGAATTAGTTGACATGTAGATGTGATGTAACTTAAATTCAACAAAATGCGTTAAAGGGACCATCAAAATGAAGTGAGACCATATATTTTAGGTGTAACATTTCAGTTTAAGTAACAATTCATTTAGTACTGGCTATACCTGCCTATTTTTTTAAAGTGATAACGTTTGTTTGCACTTATAAAGTATAAACTTATTTTAAAACCCTAATTCTAGCCAATACACATACACAACTACTGTCTTACTAACTATTAATAAGTAGCTAATTCGTAGTCTTTTGAGCTAAAAGTCCTAGTTAATGGTTTGTTAATAGTGTGAATTCTACATAGGAATAAAATGTATTCATTTAGGTCACAACATTTTATGTATAATTCAAATGAAACAAGCTGATGAACGCAAAAATTGGTATAATCAGTTAGAACACATTGAGAAATGTTCATTATCAAAAATTCCTGATCGTATTTTAAATTTCAACTGTGTACATTTGTCAAATAATGGTAAAAGAGACTGTACATTTATATCATATATACGTATTTGAAATAATGAAATAAATAAACAATTATGGGAAATGCTTTAGCGCTATCAACACAGCTTGAACAAATTTTCAATAGATGTGGAGAAAGGACAAACTAATAGATCTCAATTTCCTCTATCCTCTAATGCCACATACTGTGTATGCTTTAATAAGAAGGACTGTGAAGGCTTTTGATTCGTGAGGGAAGAAACCCCCCAAAATGTCCCCCTCCACCCTGTCTGTGATACCCACAGCATCACTCTGCCTCCCTCTGCCTGTTACCACGGCAACAACACAGGGCAGAAAGCTGGAGAGAACAAGGGGAAGGCGAGTGAGAGAATGGTTTTCTTTTAGTTATGTGATAAGAACCTGCTATTTTGAGACATTGTGGTCTATTCATCTGCTATTTCAGCTCAAGCAGTGTGCTGTTTCACCGCCTCAGATAGCAGCAATTACTCTGGCATGCTGATTTAGAAAACAGAACACAGCCGAAAGGCACCAAATTTTTGCATCATGTAGTTCTTTTTTTTCCTTGCTTTATTAAAAGACAGTGTTAGAAGGGAGAGAAAATGAAGAGGACAAATTAAAGCACTATCTCTGATGTTATGACTGAATCGATAAAACCTGAAAGCTCATGTTCCAGTGCACTTTTAGCTTTTTACCTTAATTACTGCATTGATTAATCAACATATTAACTGCTTAATAATTAATAATAATTTTCTTTCAATCTCAAATTGCTCTGAAGCCATAGTATTATATTGCATACAGTATGAGCAATTCCAGCGTTATGGATGTGACGTTTGCAGTAAAAACCCAAAACATAAATTCACATAGAAAGTATATGTTAACATGATATTGAAGCATCTGTGTATATTTTCCAAAACAACTGACCACAGAGTTATAGGATCAGAAAGAATATCGATCTGAAAACATTTTTAATATTTTAAATGTGGAAAATAAACGTGTTATGGATGTGACAAAAAATACTGTGATTTTACAGTCTACAACATATTTTCTGGAAATTCAGTGAATTACTCTCTACCCAAATATGCTACATAATCAGAAAATAAGAATATAAGAAAAAAATGCTAATCAAAGGGATAAGAGTCGGCTCACTATAGAACAAACATTGTTGATTTTATTTTGTTTGACATTTTTGCATTTATGAGGAAAAAGCTTTGTTATGGATGTGACGTCTCCCCGTAATGGATGTGACAGATGTGAAATTGCCACTTGTCTGCCTCAGGTAAATGAAATATTATAGTTTAAAAGTTACATTTTTGAATATTTCTAAAGTACTGTAAAATACCTCCTTACACAAAAATGTAGGAACAGTTTCGCTATTTTGGTGACTTCTTAAAGGGCACATGTTTTACGCCTATTTTATATTTAATATAAGTATTTTGTGTCAACAGAATTTGTCTGTAAATTTTCAGCTCAAAACACCCATCAGATTATTCATTGTAGCTTTGTGAAATCTGTGTATTATAGCTCTAAACAGCTTGTTGCTGTTTTTGGTACTGGGCCTTAAAGGCTGGACCTCCCCGCCCACCGTTCCCACGTGCCTGTCAGCATGCCTCAATCTTAGCTTCATCAGACAGACAGACAGATGTAAAGGAAGCAGATCTCACGTAACGTTTGTGAGAAATACTACAGTAAGAACTTGACCAATGATTGTTTGATGTGTTTGTTGTGGAGTTGCAACGATGAGCCACACACAATGTCGTTACAAAGTTCACGCACACACACAAACACACACACAGACAGCGCACGCATTGAGCTTTGCACTCTTTTTGCAAGCAAATGTGACAGGATACAGGTTAATATCCACTGCTGTATGGACATCTGTTATGTTATTGTTATAAACCTGATTTAAAGCCAACAAAGCGAGATTGAAGCGTCTTCTTTTAATAATTATCCTGACGCGGCTGTGGTGATGAAGTAAAGCTGAAGTAAATCGCTGTAGTTCATCACAAACATTTACTGTTTTAAAACATTTTAAACTTTTAAAACTCACTCTTGATCACATTTGATGATGATGATTGATGATCCTGGCGAACTGAAAAGATCTTTTATTCCTGGTTGCTGTGCGCACGTCCTGTCTTGTTGATATGATTATACGCGTTACTACGGAGACATGTTAATACGCAGCTGTCAATCAATTCGGTGGGCGGGGGGACAGCACTCCTACGTAAAGTTGCGGTCGGACTCAAAAACGCTCCAATTGGTCCACCGTTTTTATGTTGTTAAATTGAAAAAAAGCACTGGGTGTGTTTATATCAGCCCAATATGATGGTGCTGTATATACACTATACATACACATATGTCTGTCCAAACATTTTCATGGAATTGCTCATACATTAAAATATTTTGTATACATACAGTAAGTAAGGATAAGAAATGTTATTAATAGAGACTTCATTTTAATTAGTAAGTTAATCAGATTTCAGTATGTATTGCCTTCTTAACTTCTGTCAAGTAGGATGAGAAACAAGTGCAAACGTTTTCTTATAAAGGACCCAAAACCAAACTTGTTTGAGGGCTGTGGGCCGAAGTAAAGATACCAAAACGTATTACATTAAATTTGCCATGGGTAGTTTGCTAATTTATTTGTGTATTATTTAAAAATAACTACAAAACGTTGCTTTAAATCATGTTAAATAATAATGCAGTATCATTTTTTTGCGTTTTATAATGAACTTGTTATAGTAAAAACCCATTTATAAAACAATGGAGTTCAATACTGATTAAAATAGTCGAGCTGTTCCTTGAGCTCTGCCTTGACTTGTTCGCCGATGTCTTGACAAGTGACAGTATTCACATGTTAAAATCTCTGATTCATTGACAACATTTAATTTTAGTTGGCTTTTTTGTAGCTCACAAAGAAACCAAATGTTACATTCAATTCTAAATGATGTCTCTGTTGAAGGCATTCACCCCCAACCAACTCCCCTTCATTTTCCGTCTCTTTTCAGATGGCATGGCGGGCCAAACCAAAAGTTACCTTGGGCCAACTTTGGCCCCTGGGCCCTACTTTAGGCACCTCTGGTTTAGACCATGTCTGACTAAAAAATGTGGTGGTGTCATTAAGGGGCCACTTGTGCATGTGACAGATTCTAACGGTTGCTCTATAATGTTCACAGCTAACAGGGAATGTTATTAGAACTTCTGGGATGTGCTTTCCAGTGGTGTCATTTATAATGTATTATTGCAAGATCTGTCACTATCAACAGTGTACAACCTTTTTTTTTTGCTTTGCTTTGTTTGTTTTTGATATTTTTTTGCTCTAACAAAGACAGATAGAATGGAGAAAAACTAGTAAAGCAGTTCATATTTGTTATTAACAGCATTATTTTTAACAGCATTATTTTGATATATTTTGGTCTTGAGCCTGCATTATAAAAAATACTAGATCAGTGACAGTTCCGTAATCCAGGATAGTTCTTCAAAATTCATCTGAGAGTTGTTGTCATAGCAACAGGTCTGGTTGCTGATATTTTCCTACAATAGTACCGTATAAAAATGAAGAAATATAGCAGTACTGTACTGTAAAACAACTATCCTGAAGCAATTCCACTTGAAGGTAATACTAAAACTAAATAGATTGCTAATACTATACTATTAACTATGAATTTTATGCTCACATAGACGATAATTGAATATCAATCTGGGGTGCGTTTTCCAAACAACGATGTAACTCGCAGCTGAACTATCATAGTACGATGCATCGTTTGGAAAAAGAATGATGTAGTGACGAGTGTTTGCCAAAGCCTATAGTTTCTCTGTCGCAGATCCATCGTTTGAGCCACGCTAGTTCTAACATAAAACACCCATAATAATCCTCTAAACGGAGTGGAGTAGCAACTTCTTTAGAGAAGAACCCAATCATTTCTTTGTGCAAATTATATTGTTAAACCCATTAAAAATAATACTCCAATATTAGTTTTGGTTAAAATATGCACTGGCTTTCTATGTTAACTAAGTTTCCTTCACAAATATTATTGTAACATTACATTTTCTATTCTAAAACATGCACTGTGAAGGGAGCGCAATTGTAAACATGAAGATCGCTAAAACTGAACTGTAAAAAGACTTTCAAAGCAAATTACAGTTGAGTGATGACTTTAATGCTTAAAAAAAATCTAATAAATTATGCCAAGTTTAAATGTTAGAATGCTCTACATGAATAGGGCAAATGGGGGGATAAAACACAGCCAGGAACTATGTTTCTAATTACAGCTCCAGAGATGTAGTTGCAAGTTTGCGATGCAGTTAAGGATAGTTGAAACGACGGATTATGGAAACGTCAAATCAGTGAACTATGTTTGTAATGACGGAATTTGCAACCTTAGTTGGCTAACGATGGTTTTCGGAAACGCACCCCAGATGATGTCATTACGCTGCTGTCTTGCTGTCAGCCCATAGCTGCACTGCTGAACAGGATTTTGAGGATCGATAGATCTGTCCTTCATGAGCATAATCACACACAGTAATCTCAGATCAATTCATCCAGATATTTTAATCTGATTCTCAAATGATTGAAGAACCAGATGATTACTGATTCTGTCAAATCATCTTAGATTCTTTAAGTGATGTACAAAGCACAGACCCCAGGAAGCAGCCGTGTCCAGCTAGAGTTGTTTGGTTTTTAAGAATGTTCTAAAAATGATAGTTCAACAATGTTGTTTATTGTTTGTTATATGTTGTTGATGTATCTAACATGTTAAAATTATATTACTTGTTACAGGGTGTTCAGAAAACATTACAAATAACTACTAAAAAATAAATGGAATGTTTCTTTAATCAAGACAAAATTTAATAGTCAAAACCATATCTTTTTATAATATAAAAAAATATTGAATGATGTATCGGTGCATTATTATTTTATTGTGTAAAAGTAATAAAAGAAACTGGTAAGTGATGGAATGTGCTTTTGCAAAAACATGGCTTAATCTTTATTTCAGATCATTCTAAATCTTAACAGTTTGTCCCTAATTTTGTCTCACTAAAGTGAAATTCTCCAGAATGGGATTAAAACAGACAACACATTAGTAAAGCAGTGTTCCGTTTGCAAGACTGGGATGTTTGGTACTATGGTTCAATCAAAGTGCCAAGGTGTTACATCACTGTAGTTCTTTGAGGAACTTCCTTCCACAAACCCATGAGACCCACATGTCCTTATATAGGAAAGCAGAAGATGGCTATTCTCCATATCTCTCCTCTCTTAGCAGAAGGACAGAGGAGAAAGAGAGGAGAGGAAGGTCCCCACGCACACTTTTGTGCCAGTAAAACCATCCGTTTACCCACACTGACTTCCAAATATCTGTGACACACACACACACGTACAAAGCCACAAGTCACCAACTTGAAGTTACCATTGAGTGTCTTAGTTATATGTTTATTTTTTTTATTTATCCTATAATCAATAGGATTTTGAATCTACTTTAACTGGGCAATGATGTGAAAATTTAAAAGGTCTTAATCTGTATAAAAGCAAGGCTTTAGTAAATCTTAAAGAGTAATTTTGACAGTGATTTACACACACACACACACACACACACACACACACACACACACACA
>CAIGQQ010034621.1:406088-418470 GCA_903798035.1 Danio albolineatus
ACACACACACACACACACACACACACACACACACACACACACACACATATATATATATATTACATAACCTATATCCCAATGTTTAGGATGTTTTTCTCTCTCACCCTTTATTGTTTAAAACCTGCTAGTCTTAAAAAAGAATCCCTTCAGGATTTTGTGTTACTGAGTGGAATTATACAGGCTTAACACTTGCTAGACCTTAGCTTTGTTACATTTAAAGATAAAGAATATTCATACTTGATATCTCTGACTTCTGAATTACAGTCAAAATTGATGGGTTAAATAATTACTGATGCATTTTATTTGTTTAATCTGTATGATTATTCCTAAATAATTAACTCACTAACATCTCCTTGATTGAGCGCCAGCATAATCAATGATTTACAGTTTCCTTCAGAGTTTGAAAACAAGACGTTCTTTCATTGAGAAGGAGTTCTAACCATTCGGAAGTATTTTATATTGTATGACTTTGAGTAGATATGTGTAGTATAAATTAAATCACATACATTCACCATGTTGCCATTGTCATGACCCACCAGTATGAGCTGTGTTGTATCACTGATTTACAAATCCTCTACTAATGTAGGGCTCTATTTTAACGATTTAGGAGCAAAATCTAAAGTGCAGGGCACAAAATCATTAAGGGGATGTCCAAATCCACTTTTGCTATTTTGAGAACGAAAAAATACGCTTTGTGCTACAGCGCATGGTCTAACAGGGTTGTAATTATTCTCTTAATGAGTCATGGGTGTGTTTTGATAATAAACCAATCAGAGTCTCATCTCCCATTCCCATTAAGAGTCAGTTGCATCATGCCATGGCGCATTTGCTATTTACATGGCGGACTTTGTAAGTGGAAAAACTGAACACTTCACTAGCGAGAAAACAGTTAAACAGATCATCTGCAGCAAGGATAAAGAATGAGCCTCCTCCAATCGGCCTTTATTTTCACTTTCTTTTTCTCTCCTTCGTGGATTAGGAAACGCTGTTGTACGCACATTTAATTAAACGCATATTTAATTTTGTTTGTTAAGCGCAAATCTTTGTTTCAAATCTATTTCTAAGAAGTCTGGTCAAAAAAGGAGTCTGGAGTGATATCCAAACACACATGCTATGCCCCATATGGTTCAAAACCTGACAGGTGGACAAATCTAAGCTTGTTTTTAATAAAACAAATACAAATATGCATATAATAAATAATACTACAAATAATAATAACATTAATAACAATAACATTATTAACAATAACATAACAGCGCACAACTAACGTGCTCTGCACGGGACTTTAGACCTGCTTTCAGCTGGTCTATTACAATGTCTATTTAAGTTTCTCAAAATAGCAACACGCCAGGATTGCGCCTTAACATATTTTAGACCAGAACACCTATGGGCGCACATTTGAGTGCAAATGAATTTGCTATTAAAACAGCGTGGCGCAAAAACTTCAAAATGACACTTGCGTTGAGCTGAAACTAGCAAAAAAAATTTGTGTTGCGCCGCATTGAGCCGGGTGAATGATAGGGCCCATATTGTTTATTATTAGTACACTGTTTTAGATGTGTCTCTGTAATGAAGATATATGTGTCAGTATCTAATGAGGTTAACAACAATTTATAGATTGTCCAAGGCAGAATCCCAATACTAAAATTGATCCAATAGGAAGGATGGTAACTATGGCTAACATTATCAGCCAAATGAATCAGCCTATACCTTATAAATTCAATAGTAATTGCTAACCGATGCTTCCACCATTCGGAACATAGAACATTTGGTTAATCTTTATATTAGGTGGCCCTAAGTAATAACATTAACTACCTAGAAGATTATGTACACTCATTTACAGTTGTCAGATGCTTTAGTCCTACTTTATATTAGGTGGCTTTAAAGGGAGAGTTTATGCATGCATATCATATGTAAATATATTATTATTATTATATTATTATTATTATTATTATTCATTCATTCATTTTCTTTTCGGCTTAGTCCCTTTATTAATCCGGGGTCGCCACAGCGGAATGAACCGCCAACTTATCCAGCATTTGTTTTACGCAGCGGATGCCCTTCCAGCCACAACCCATCTCTGGGAACTATCCATACATTCTCATTCACACACATACATACACCACAGACAATTTAGCTTACCCAATTCACCTGTACCGCATGTCTTTGGACTGTGGGGGAAACCGGAGCATCGGAGGAAACCCACGCAACCACGGGGAGAACATGCAAACTCCACACAGAAATGCCAACTGACCCAGCCGGGGATCGAACCAGCGACCTTCTTGCTGTGAGGCGAACGTGCTACCCACTAGGCCACGGTGGCGCCCATTATTATTATTATCATCATTATTATTTAATTTCTTATATTTCCCCTTGGGTGTGTTGAGGGGGCTCACTGAGGATTTTGAAAGTCTACTCTTAATTGTTCTAAAAAAAAAAAAAAAGAAATGTGCAAATTGATCAAAATTCTGTATCTTTTGTTTGAATGTGTTACTCACCAATAGAGCTCACTGAACAACTCATGGCAAATATGATATAATTAGATTATAATTTTATTACATTATAAGGGTGTAAATGCACACACACTTTTAATTTCAGCCAGCCTCAGCATCTCTGTCTGATTATTATTATAATTTTTTTTTAAATCAGTGATCTACACTGCCTGATAGTTAAACAGTAGTTATATGAAGTGGGTCTCAGACTGGACAAGGAGCATTGTATTAAATTCCATTTTCCCTCACCATGTCTTCAAAATATGACAGTTTATTCGACCCCAGTATTTTCAATGGAGTTCCTAAGCTCGTCTGCTGATCCTGACGGAGCTAATGGTCTTTCATGTTGTTTTATGCTCGATCAACTAAATAAATGCTTAAGTCTAGTTAACTGAATATATTGTTATTACATTAAACATGAATGCTGTAAAAGAAACCTTATGAAACTGAAAATAGTGGCATTAAGCTTTCACTGGAAGTTTATTATTGGATGAAAAACATTACCTCTGCATATACTCCATTGGAGTATTATATTGGTTTTTAAATGTCAATGTGCCATTCAATTTACACATTTTTACGCTTATATATACACACACAATGAAAATCCCAAAGTAATCTAAGAAAAATAATTACTATTTAACTGCACAGAAATGAATGGAGAACATTTGCAATAGCACCAGCAACTGCTTAAAGAATATATTTTGAAGAAAGCTGAAAACCTGTCACCTGTAATTATTGACAAATATTATGGAAGTCAATAGTTACAGGTTTCTATCATTCTTCAAAATATCTTCTTTTGTGTTTAACAAAAGAAAAAAACAACAACTAATAAATGTTTGAAATAAGGGTAAGAACATTTCAATTTCGATGAATTATCCCTTTAATCAAAATGTCAGCATTTTCTATATTCAGACTGCAACAGTTTTACAACAATGCAACATTAACTGCACCCTGCCACACTCATATTCACTTCTTAGTATTAAGTATTAAGAACTTTAATAGCAATGTCTGAATGAAACCAAACATAGTGATATGGGCCCATTGGATTGTTACTACGCAAAACTATTTCTGCCAGCCCTCCTACATGTTGGCCACAGACATGAATGTGTAAGCATGTGTGTGTGCATACTTGTTAAATTACGTATATAGCACAACAGGAGGCTGACGTGCCCCTGAAAGAATGGTTGTCTTGCTAATGTGACGTTAGTAAATAGTGACATACTGTTGGTACAAACGGCTCTTGGTGTAAATATGCTTGGATGATGATTGTACGTATTTGTTTTTATTTGTGTGTTTTTTTTGTGGCGAAAATGTGAAACATGAAGCACTGTGTAAACTATGATATTCAAGTAATGTATACAATGTTGATCCACAATGTTTTTTTAAGTATAAATATTTACAGTACATTTGTATTATAAAAACAAAAACAACATCAATAGCAGATGAGAAATATATTATATTATATATATATATTATATTATATATTATATATATAATGAACCAAAGCTCATCACAATAGGGGGCTCATTGTCGTTCACACAGCTACTTAACATCAACATAGTAACATTAAAATACAGCAATAAAAATAAAAATGGTTTTAACAACATTAAATGTAACAAATCTCTATATCTCTAATGGACTCAACTGAAGAGTAAATAATTAATTTATAAATAAATAAATAAAAAATAAATAAATAAGGGACGTCACTGTGGCACTGTGACTATGAGCATGATCGCCTCACAGCAAGAAGGGAGCTAGTTCGAGCCTTGGCTGGGTCAGTTGGCATTTCTGTGTGGAGTTTGCATGTTCTACCTGAATTGGGTAAGCTAAATTGTCTGTGGTGTGTGTATGGATGTTTCTCTGTGATGGGTTGCAGCTGGAAGGGCATCGGCTGCATAAAACATATGCTGGATAAATTGGCGGTTCATTCCGATGTGGCAAATCCAGATTAATAAAGAGAATAAGCCAAAATGAAAATCAATGAATGAATGAATAAATAAGTAAATAAAGTGGTTATTCACCAAATATACAAAGGAAACGTACTGTACTGTTAACCAGGTAACATTTTACAGTAATATTCTTAGTTTTTCCTGTTAAAATCACTGCCATTTTTTACAGTGTGCTGTTTTTTAGGCTGGTTTTGTATTTAATGTTTCTTGTCTATAAGGTGTTTCTTTTACAGATCTTCTCTTCTTCTCAGCCTTCAAGGACATTCTTTAGATTAAACACATTCGCGTATCAGCCCTTAACCTTTTATTGCGGTATATCGGTTTTGACAACCATTGTGTGTGTCTCCTGTCCTCACAGCACCCTTTTATCTCTCTTATTCCATCTTCCACAGAGCAGCTTGAGTTGTCAATGCACAATGATTTATATTTTATTTGTTCAGGCAATTAGTGCCATCCGAAATTCCCTATGGTAAGCTGCCACACATTTCAGCTTCAAATAATGGTTGTGAAAAAATACATTGTCTTATTATTATTATTATTATTTTTTTTTTCAGAATATTCATGATTTAATTGCCTTTAACACATTTACTTAGTGATATGGTACCATTCATCATCAAGCTGTTTTTACACATTAAACACTGCAAAAGCACACCTCTGTGCAGCAAGTTCATGGCAGAAAATACATGCAGAACCTAAGGCGGGTCAAGGGTGGCATGGTTTTGCGTCTTTTATTTACCTCAGCAAAGTAAAGATGCCATATTAACATAACCATTAATAGTTAGGCCATGGGGCATGTACAATTTAAGAAACCTTAGAATTAATGCACTAATGTTGACATTTTAATGTTGACATTTTTTGGTGTTGGCTTTATTTGAAAAGGATAGTTCAACCAAAACTGAAAAATCTGTAACTATAAAAGAACATATTTGTTCTTAACATTATAAATGGTAACAAATGGTTTTGTTTTGGATTCTTCAATAAATTTATATACATATATATATATATATATATATATATGAAGAGTTTCGTTGCAAAACGAGATATATCCATTTTGAGAAGTGTTGGTTATTTGACATTATTATTTAAGACATCAACAGTCAAGTTCATTCACAATTTTTGCACATTAAACTATTACTTGAGCTCAGTGAAGACCAGGGACACATATTCTTCAAATCCAGGATATATATATATTTTAATTTCATGTCCATAAATAGTTTATAAATAAGTTAAAAAGCATGCCAAAATGCAACATATTTATCTTAACATTGTCAAACATCTTAAATTAGTTAAAAAAGCAATGCATCATAAATATATGAAACAGTGTATACAAAGATAAAAATACAAACTTTTTTTATTTGCACTGCACGGCGGCATTTGAAGAAATCTTTTGGATCATCAGTGGAAAAAAAATTAACAATAATTTACCAGTTAATCGTAAATATTCATAATATTCAAAACCATAATGCCATAATAAACTTAATGTGACTATGGCGTGTGCCAGTAATCCAGGGCAGTCCCTGAATGAAAAGGTCGGATCACAACGTACGGACGTTTGTGTGCTTATGCTTCACATAGCGACAGTGTGATTAGTTATAGTTTAGAAAAGTAAGATTAAGTTAGTTAGATAAACGAGTTGTAGCTTGTTACAGAAAGAGTGTAGGCTCCTTCCACACCGCTGCTGAAAACCAAACCTGTCCGATCAGAGCAGGCCGAGCCGCGATGGCACAGTTTCTGTTGCACCGAGTCCGCGGACACAAGTTCGCCTCGTCCCGTCCCCTACGTGACTGACAGCTCGCTTACAGTATAAACAATTAAATAGTAAGCGTTTTTTTAGTAAGCCTAATCCTCTTTTTAAAAATAGATGTTTTTTTGTTTTGATATTATCGTTAAATCTATGAGCAAACTCCGAGCACTTCGCCGGCGGTGACTCTCCTCCCAGGGGATGCTGATGCTGAGTTTTTAATCGCACTTTGTAAAGAAACTGGTCTGGTGAATATCGTGTTTTGTGAAAAAAAATACATTTTGTAGTAGGCCTAAAATGTTCATTCTTAAATTGTATTAATGGCAGCAATTCACACATAGTTTAAGGAACATCTGAACAGTGATTTCCAATCATAAAATCCAAGTTGTTTTTAAGAAACAATTTATGTAATACTTTTGTCTGCAAGTGAAGCTATAGTACGGAAGTCTTAAGAGGCCATGCATCAAAATATTTTTTTCTCTCTTGTTTTGTCGTGATCACGACTTAATTGTCATGTGATCTTGACATAACAACTCGTTTTCTCATGATCTTGACAAAACAAAAAGTTGTTTTCTTAGTAAAAAGTAAAAAAAGAATAAAGTTAAATGTTTGCTGAATTTCTGTATTAACAGATATTAAACAGACAGTCTACTAAAATTTAAAATGGACCATCACAATAAAGTGTTACCAATAATAATAATAATAATAATAATAATAACAACAACAATAAAAATAATTAATATATAAATAAATGCAAAAAATAAGTTGTGATTGTGAGTTTTTATGTCGAGCACACAAGAAAATGAAGTCATTATCTTGAGAAAAAAACTTTTTGTCACGTCGAGATCATGAGATAATTAAGTCATAATCATGACAAAACAAGAGAGAGAAAAAACTGTAATACATGGTCTCTTAGGACTTCTGTACTGTAGTTGTGATTTATCATTAAATTAATCATAATTAATCATACTTAAAATTAAGAATTTTGTCATCATGTGCTCACATGCATATAATTGCAAAACTGTAAAACATTATTTCTATTATGGAATATAACATAAGAGATATTTGGTTTGAAGAATGTAAAAGTACCTTTGAAATACATTATATGGCTTAAAAAAAACTTTTTTTTTATGTTCCACAGTGAGCACAGTAAAATAATACATATTTGTGGTTACTGTTTTTAACAGCTTTCATGAGTTTTACATACAAACCTAAGAGTAATTTTCAATTTTTCTTGAGATTTACTCATTCTATTCTATCCTTAATTTAAACTTCTAATCGCCATTCGGCATAACGTCTGTCTTCACTGTGTATAATCTTGCTGCAACAGATTGAAGACGATTGTGTCTACAATATATATTTGTGGTCTCTAATCTGGATGAAATCTGTGTTGATGTTGAGTGGCAAACGGACTGATGATTTGAAAATGTGTGTCATAACACATCTCCTCTGAGGCTTCGTGTTCTTGCTATGCACAGAATCAAATGCATAACCAATATAATCCAAGGGCTAAAACTGGTGAAGAGATGAAAACATGGAAAGAGGGCAGAGAGGTGGACTGAAAAAGCAGGACGGCAAACAGCCAACAGCCTGTGGTTCAGGAAGTCACAGTGTGACTCAAGTCACGCATGAGTGTGTGCGAGTGAATAGAGCTGTAATGAACCTGGAAATGAATGAATGATAAAATAAGAACATGAATAACGGATCGAAGAGTGAAAGATAGCAGTACTGTGTGATGGACATGTGGAGTGGACAGTCAAATCTAAAAATACAAGCGGATGCACATTGAGAAACACACATGATGCCCATAAATCTGTGGAGCTATAAATATCCCATTCAAAAGTGAGGATCCCTGCGTGCAGAACAACTAAAGCGATCATACTTGTGTCATATTTTGTGTGATCCCTTCTCTTTGTGGAGGGAAGTTGCTTTTGATAGATGATCCTTTTTTACAATGTAAAGGTGCCATGTAATTTGCATTTTCCATCATAAAACCAAACAAAATAAATGATAAAATTGTAAACGCGTCATTTAAAGAACAGCATTGCTTATATTTACATATTATACATGTAAAATGTAACCCTTACCCATGACATATCGACTAACAATACTTTAAAAGTATAATCAAAAAGCTATAGGAACAATTTTTACTCAGATATTACGTTAATTTCACAATTCATTCATTATTAAACATCCATTGTAAACTGCGAAAGCACAGCCACCTGTCTAATCTTGTGATTTCTATTTTAAGATATCTTTTGTTGAGTACCAGCTTGTAAATGATACGCCTGTTTAGAGCATATACTAGTCATCCACATTCCCCCACTATCTTCCCCACATGAGGATTTAATCAAAACTGCCTCTTAGTACTGCAAAATAAATGATACATTTATTTATTGAAATGATTTGATTCAATTAGCTCAAAGGCTATAAACACATATAAAGCATTTGGAAAAGCTACATTTAAACTGGATTGTAATTACAGAATCTGCTGCCATGATACTAGGCTTTGTGCTGGTTACCAATGAAAAAAAAAATGCATTAACTAAGGTGCTCGGAGCAGTTTTTAGCATTTCACTGTACAGTTGCCAAGGTATTCTGAATGGTTGCTAGAGAAATGCAAGGCAGTCACTAGGAGGTTCTGAGTAATCGCATAGTGGAAGGCATTCAACAAACCAAAGTATCAGGCTAATATTCTTGATATTTGACTAAACATTTTGTGTGTGTGTCCAAATGCTCAGATTTTTGAATACATTTTTAAAGGGGGCATTCTATACATGCCCTAAAAAGATTAATGTCTTTGTGTTGATTTTAATAAGTTTGCAAATACCTTTTAATCCCCTCGCATTTAAGAGATAGCTCAGTTTCGGTCATCATTTATTTCCTCCACTTGAACATGAAGGAAAATAAGAATGTTGGCGTAGTATTTTAGTTACATAGTGTTCATAGTATTGTTCCCTCTATGGATGTCACTGGCTGCTTTTTCCAATATTCTTCGGGATATTTAATTGTCAGAACTAAAACAAAACATTTAAAACCACCAGCATGAGTAAATGATTTTTGGGTTAATTATGCCATTATCACAGGCGTCAGTTTTGTCATCTTCAGTACTGTGTTGTTGTTTTTATTCCATCTCCTCTCTTTATATTTGGATTGTTAAACAATGGCCCCTCTTCAGTGTTGACACATTGTAGACCAACTAAATAGTGTGCATTGTACATGTACAATATACACATACCATTCACCTGTATTACGTTTATTGGACTTGGAAACCCCTGACAAGACAGGGAGAACATGCAAACTCCACACAGAAATGCTATATATACTGCAATACTGCTATATATAAGCTTAGCAGTAAATACTAATAAGTACACCCCCCTTTTAAAAAATGAAAATCCATTTCTTAGTGAATATAGCCAATATATATATTGGTGCATCAAATTAGAAAAAAAAAAGATTGAGCACGGTCCCTCCATATTCAGACAAAATCATTAACATTTGTAACAGCTCATAAACTAACTAATTAACTAACTAATCAAATAACTAACTGACTAACAATCAACATCACCTCAGTAACACCAAATGTGATGAATGAAACAGTCCCTTGAGACATACTTTGTTAGGCATAGAGTAGTTCACCACTGGCAGCCAAACAGTCCGTGCTCACTGAAGTGTGAGTGTGGAGGTAGTGGCGGGTGAATGAGATCTGATCAAGATAATCCTTTATATTCAGCCCAACAGCACCTCTATTAAAGTGTCGCTAAATGTCTGGCCAGCCAAATCAATGCCAGATCAATGAATTCAGAGCTGACTTGTGCAACAGTAAGACATGCCAAATGCAAACCTTTGTAATTGTGAATGGAAGAGAGTTACACAATTTGCAGCATCTGTTGCCATGGAATCTGGGTTGTAGCATCGCAATGAACTGCAGATTCAGCAAAACATGTTATACTCTATCAGTCTAAAATATGTGCCAGATGAGAGTCATTCATATGAAGATCATATGATTTATAACACAGAATCAGCAGGCAAGTTACCAAAAACCTAACACAAAATACTAAGCATTGGAAGGTGTTTTTTTTTTTTTTTGGATGTCTAAAACCATTTCATACACCATGTTTCCTGGCTGACTGGCTTTTGCTGAACAGTTGTTGCCTTTGAAATAAATTCAGATGACGGGCTGAGACAAATTGGTGCGTTTCTTAGATTTAGGTACATAACACTGAGAACAAATAGCAGCTGACAGAAAAACAACAAATGAAACCAGCAATAGCTTAAACAAGCACTATTCATGAGTCTATATAAAACCAGTATTTGCTTGAGATGAATGTGGCAAATATGGCAGGACATTTGTGTCTGAATCACATGAAAAAAAAAAAAGAATGTGAGAAAATCACACGAGCAGGCGATGTCACTTGAGGTCTCCCAAGCTTCAGTGGTTCAAACATTGGATCTACTGAAGCTTGAGATCGGCCAATAGGAGCTCACAGTGCCAGCAGGATTAACTAAAAGCTCAGCAGCTAGGTTATTCTTTCTACACCATAACCCACCATTATGTGCTGATAACGTCATATAGTAGAGATTCATAATCTTGGTTTGAGGGATTCACAGGTCTGCACATTGCATATTTCTTTCCAATTTAAAGCTCATCAAATTAATTGTCGATTCATTTTTCAAAATGTGTGTGCCAGATAAGAAATACAGAATATGCAGATATGTGGTCCCAGAGTGCAGGATTAATAACCACTGCACAACAATTTTTATAATCCACCAATTCTTGTCATTTTTGTATTAACATTTTTTTAAATTAATTTTGAAAAACCTGCACTTTTATTTTGTAGATATATTCGAAATTTTATTATTAGCCATGTGAAAATCAATTAGATCAATCGAGTGTAATACTTAAGGTTATATTAAGGGGCAATAGCATCCACCCTGAAAAACAAAAAAAGTCCACCCTAAACCCCACAGTTAAACATAACCATTACTGGATGTAGAGATGAAATCTTACAAATGCGCAACAAATTTTTAATTTAAAAATCAACAGCTAAAGCACGAGCAACAGTTGCCATTAATAATAATTTCTCTGAAATAACTGAATCTGATCATTTAATTTATTTTGCTTTTCTTACCTTCCGATCATTGTAGAGTGCTGCTGCACAGCGGCCTCCAGGAGGCGCTCTAAAATGGTCCACTCTCCCATGGCTAGGTGCTGAAGACATCCAGGGATCAATGGACACTTGATCGATAGACCCCAAGCGATCCTTTAAGTAAACCTCCAAAGATATTTTACAGTCTCCGTGGCTTATCTTTGAGGTAGTCAACAGGAACAGTGATGATACTTTGTTCCTAAAAATAGTTCCGCTGATGGCACGAGAACACACGTGCACCCATGTTTGCTCCTTATCTGCTTCTCAGTCTCTTTTTCTTGGTTTGCTTTCCCTCGTCGGGTCTTCAGTACTTAGACGGCAGCTACATTAAGCAAAATCTTTGAGCTTAGCTTGTCCCTGGATGCCCTGGCATTCTCAAGTGCTTCAACTATCTGGGCTATCTTTTCCTGTTCCTCAGGCAACTCTCCAGCTGCACGCTTTTTCAATCTAAACACGCACACTCGCAGACAAGCAGCACCTAACCCTTTTGTTCACCATTAAAGTCACACACTCTGACACACACACACACACACACACACAATCGTCCTCTTCTTGATCTCTCATAATCCACCAGGCACGTTTTCCTGGTGGCGCAGACAATCAGACCCGCTACACAAACACACTCCACACTGTAGTTTAAGCACAGCCAGTTGCACATCACACATACATTTGGACAGATCACTCAATTTCCACACGTTCTCTGTACTTCTTCATTCTTGCTTACAAATGTTTCTATCTAGGCTTGGCAAGCAGTCTACATTCTCCTATTTTCTTCCAGCAACCCAGCTTCATTGTCTTGCCTGCATTTCCCCCGTCTCTGTACTCTCTTCCCCTGCACGCTCGCGCTACCTCTCTCTGCCCCTGCTGTCACTATGAGCCGCTTTCTTACCACACTCTCGTTTTCAGCTTTGCTCTCCCCCCTCCGCTCTGTTCGCCTGCCGTTCTCTCTGTCACTCTTGATAAGTGTGCTGCCTCCCCCATCTCTCTCTCTCTCTCTCTCTCTCACACACACACACACACACACACACACACACACACACACACACACAC
>CAIGQQ010034621.1:418480-434404 GCA_903798035.1 Danio albolineatus
CACACACACACACACACACACACACACACACACACACACACACACACAAGTCTGTGCTCTTGAACTGTTGCACGAGTCTCTACTTCAAAAAGGGGCACAAACTGATGCCACTCCTTATTTAAATGGTTTTACTCTGAATTAACCCTCTTCATTCACCTTTCACTCTACAAGCCTCTTTCTCAGTCTTGTAGGCACCTGGCTTGTGCGTGTGTCCAGAGGATTAGTGGGAGAAATCATCACGCTACCCCTCCTCTCTCTTTCCTCTCATCACACGCCATACATCCAACCAAACTCCTCCTTTCATTGCCAATCCCAATCCTGTTTTTGTCAGACTTTTGCAAAGGACAAAAAACAGTGGTGTTGAACAAATATCATGTTGAATGCTGGTGATAAAAATAGAGAAAGGAAACAGAAAAGGCAAATAATGTAGAAATGGCTTCAAACAACACAACAGTTTTAGTGGCATTCACACAACAGTAAAGCATTACACAACAAAACAGCTTTAAATGTCACCTTTGCACAAAAGAGCAGCATTAATAAACGGCATAATTATATACCACCTCTACAGAATAGAACAATATTACAAAACTGAACAGCAGAATGTCAGTTTTACATTTTATAGCAAAACTACTTTACATAACCATTACACCAGTTAAGTTCTATGTCAAAGAATATTTATTCGTTCATTTTCCTTCGGCTTAGTCCCTGATTATCAGGGGTCGCCACAGTAGAATGAACCGCCAACCATGGCCATCTCTATTTGATTTGTTTGAATGTAATATTTGATAAATTTGATATGAAGACGGCGGCAGAATTCGGCTCCTCCCCGACTTTCGTTTTTCATTTGATCGGTAAACCACAGCTGTGCAGAGCGAGAGAACAAGGTGTGTGTTTATCCATAAATTGTTTTACAATATGCTTATTTGCAATTCTTTGCTATGGATACACTTGTATTACTTGTACCTCAATGTCATAAAGGAGCAATCAGGTTTCCAATATACTGTTTCCTCAGTTTCCTCACCTCATAATCACAGCTGTTTCCTCCGGCGAAAATGTAACTCTTAACGAACATTTTACTATTATACCCTTATTACCTACTGTTACATCCCTGGCTCATTCCTGCTGCTCCAACTACCACTCCCTCTCACCAGCACACTCTCTCTGCACCAATCACCGTTCCCCATCTACAGCTCCCACTCATCAAGCCCGATCACTATCTCCTGAGTTTTAAACCTGTGCACCTGGTTCCCCTCATCTACAATCTCTATATAAACTCTGAGATCCCAGTCATTTGCTGGCTGGGATTGAAGATTGTGGGTTCCACTCACCTTCTCCTTGTCTCTCCGTCTTTCATGGATGTTCCCCCGTTTCTGAGACTGATTTACCGGTGAATGTTCCTTCAAACCTGTGGATGAACACTACTATCAAAAAGGGTACTGACTTTACTGCTTGAAGCTATCTGTTTACATTGTAAACATCCATTCATATGCTTAAAAGCAAAGACTTTCACTTACCTGCATAATCTGCTGATTTGTGCAATTTCTTACTACTTGTTTGATTACTTGTTTGAATAAATTGATGAAAAGAGATAACCCTCCTTGTCTTCATTGTGTCCCACCCCATAGGATCCTTGTCTTCATAGGATCCCAACCCCAAAGATAAACAAATGCAGCTATAGAAGCTAGCGCATAGCTACCCGGAAGTTCACCGGATCCATTCGCTGGAATGGTCCATTCCATGCGTCAAACACTATCTTCTGCTACCACGCCCGTGGTCATCACCAGCACGCCATTAGCTCGCCCAGCTAGCTATACTGGTGATCCTAGTACCTGCAATGGCTTTCTGCTGCAATGCAACCTCTACATAGAGACTTATGCTAACCAGTTTCCCAATGAGATTTCCAAAGTTGCGTTCATTATCTCTCTTCTTACAGGACAAGCTCTACAGTGGGCAGATAAGCTCTGGAATTCAAGAAGTCCTGTACCGTCTATTCACCAAACTTTTTTTTATGTCATTTAAAGGAGGTTTTTACTGTACCACTCACCCCTCTGTCTGTGCATGATGAGTTGATAAACCTTAAACAAGGTAACGCAAGTATGCATGACTTCAGACTGCAATTTCAAGCACTCGTCACTAGTAGCAGATGGAATGAAGTGGCCCTCCTTGCAGCTTACAGAAACCAGATCTCACTCCACGCTGCTCCACGCTCACTCCATCTGTGTCAAATATGCCCCATATGCAAGCTAAGCTAATCCTGAATTCTCATATTATCACCATAGACATCTTGGTGGACTCCAGAGTGGCTGGGAATTTCATCTCGTCCCATCTCATCGCCCAACATCACATCTCAACGCCTCCACTGTAAAGTTTGCCTACCCTCTTTGCCTACCCCCCTCAAAGTTTGTCTGCCTCTCATCCCCGCGGCTCTAGAAGAACTCTGTGAGGCCTGTGTCTTCACTAAGCTGGATCTCTGGAGCACATATAATCTAATCCGTATCCGGGAAGTGGATGAGTGGAAGACTGCATTCATTACCCCCTCTGGGCACTATGAATACCAGGTAATGCCCTATGGTCTAGCGAACACTCCCTCCATTTTCCAAAGTTTCATGAACAAAATTTTCAGAGACTTCATCCACCACTTTGCCATTGTGTACATCGATGATATTCGAATATACTCTTGTAATCTGGCTGAACATCAAGTCCATGTCCAGCAAATTCTCCAGCGCCTCAGAGAAAACCATCTCTACCTGAAACCAAAAAAGTGTGAGTTCCATGAACCCTTGATCTCCTTCCTCAGATATGTGATCTCTGCAGAAGGTGTCAACATGGAGAGAGGCAAGGTAGATGCAGTTTCCCAGAGGGAAGAGCCCAAGACGATAAAGGAGTTGCAGAGGTTTTTAGGATTCGCCAACTTCTACTGGAGGTTCATTAAGAACTACAGTATGTTCTCGGCTACTTGTCATTAAGTTGGCATTGAAAGAGTGGCATCACTGGCTGGATGGAGTCCAGTTCCCATTTACTGTCATCACTGATCACAAAAATCTCCAATATCTCCATGATGCCAAACAGCTGAACGCTCGCCAAGCCCACTGGTCCCTATTCTTCGCCCGGTTCAATTTCTCCTTTACCTACCCACCAGGACATAAGAACATAAAAGCCGCTGCCCTTTCATGTATGTACTCACCCGAACCTACCTCTGAATCTACACTTATTATACACTTATATCACTTATATCACTTATATACAATATTACCTTCCACTGTCTTCCTTGCTCTCATCTTGTGGCAGCTGGATGAAGAAATCCGAGCGGCCACCGCTGAAGAACCAGCACCCCCTGATCTTCCTCCTGGTCGTGTGTACGTCCCTTCTGGATGCCGTGCTCTGCTCCTGGATAGTGCGCACACCTCCCTCGGCTCAGGACACCCAGGCAGCAGGTGAACCCTCTCGCTCCTACCCACAGAGATATTGGTGGCCCAATATAACCTGGGACGTCACCCAGTACGTCCAGGGTTGCTCAGTCTGTGCTTCCACCACTGGAGCCGCTACCCATTCCCCGCCGACCCTGGACCCACTTGGGAGTGGACTTTGCAACCGACTTACGTCCATCACAAGGGTATACTACAATTCTTGTAGTTGTGGACCGCTTCTCGAAGTCATACAAGTTAATCCCCCTGAAAGGTCTTCCTGCGGTTCTTGAAACAGCAGAAGCCTTGTTCCATCATGTCTTTCGGAACTATGGCCGCTCCGAAGACCGGGGTCCTCAGTTTATTTCCAGGGTCTGGCAGACCTTCTTCCACCTTCAGGGAACCACTATCAGCCTGTCCTCCGGCTACCATCCCCAGTCCAACGGCAAGACCGAGCGTAAAATCCAAGAGATTTCCCACTAACTGTGGACATAATGCTCTCAACACCAAAACACCTGGAGCCAGTATCTACCGTGAGCAGAATATGCCCAGAACTCCCTCAGACGATCTTCAACACGCCTAACACTCTTTCAGTGTGTTCTAGGTTAACAACCGTCCTTGTTCCCATGGTCTGTTGAGACCTCTGAGGTGCCTGCGGTAGACCACTGGTTCCGGGAGAGCGAAAGGGTGTGGGACTCAGCCCATGGCCAACCGCCACTGTCTTCCCAATCCCACCTACCATCCAAGGAACAAGGTGTGGCTCTCCACCGTCTGCCCAGTAGCATGCTGAGTCCCCGCTACATAGGACCGTTCACTGTGCACTCCCAAGTCAATCCAGTCATCTCAGTCTCCCACCACAGTACCGTAATGCACCCACCTTCCATGTTTATTTGTTACAACCTATCTTTAAACCTGTTTCTCCTCCCTCCTCCATTCCCTCGCTTAAAAGCAAAGACTTTCACTTACCTGCATAATCTGCTGATTTGTACTACTTGTTTGAATAAATTGATGAAAAGAGATAACCCTCCTTGTCCTCATTGTGTGACAGTGACACCTACCATTTTAAAACACATTACAGTGCATGCGGCATTATCTATTCTACAGTTATGCACAGAAAGGATTAAACACAGTGACAGAACCACTGAATGTACTCAACTGTCAGAGTCACTGACACTGACACTGACAGAGATGAAAACATCATGTGTTGTCTTGTATTAAAAATATTTCCTATTTTATATTATGATTCAGTTCATGAAATATGATTCCGCTGTGAAATGAATTAGTTACAGTGGGTGACACTTTAAAATGAACATTACTGCCGCAAGTCGTACCGCCGCAGTGCTAAAGGAGTAAGAACGTGTTTTTAGGTACAATCGCAGTTTGAGACTATGCCGCCAGGGGGCACAAAGGGAAGGGGTGTGAATGGACAGAAATATCTAGTAGCTGTAAATACCTTGCTACTTTTGAATGAAGATGAAACAATGAGTCAAAACATTATAATTCCTTCATTAATCATTAAAAACTTGTTAACAAGTTTTATTATTATTGTAAATGTGTTAAATTAAATGAAGATTCATTTTGGAAAAAGTAAAATTAAGAAAAAAAAGACAATTTAAATGAAAGTACAAACATACATACCAAAAGTAGTCCTAAAAAAATTAAGCAGTGTTTTAGCCTAAAAATAGAGAGATGTACAGTGTTTGTTATTTTAAAGTGATAGGTAAGAGTAAATAAATAAGCCTTTTCATTTAAGTTTGTATTTTACGATTTAATTTTACTATCTAATTTTTTGTCTCAATTATTGTACATAAATTGTAAATTAATACTTAAATAGGCCTAAATATTTATTTACTCAAAGATATTACCAGCGAAACACAGACAAACATCCGGCGCATGATCTAAAGAGCTCTTAAGTTGAATGCTACATCATCAAAAACATAAAAATAAATTGACCTACCTCAAGCAGATCACTATAATTATAATAAAAGTCATTTTTGCTGCAGGATATAAATTAAGTCTCGCAAGTTTATTTTTAATAATTTAGTTTCAGTTCAGTTTTCAAAAAGTCAATGTTCTCCATCAGATTATATATATATATATATATATATATATATATATATATATATATATATTACTATTTAAACTATTAATGGCTTAGTATCTTTTATGTTTTCATTTCAATTTCAGTCACGTTGCATATGCATGTGAAATAAAATGTGTGCATAACAGCATAAAAAAGAAAAAAAGCAGTCAAAGGGTATAGCTAATTCATCAAAATTAGCTATATTAAAATATACAATACATTTTTTATGTAAATATGAATATAAAAAATATATTTATATAAAACCGGAAACACCTCATAAAAACATCTATATAGGCTATTTTTATATAGGCCTACTTTATTTAAAAGAAAGCTGCAAAGTGGGCTATATAATTTTAATTCATTTCTGTCTTTGTCCCTTGTGGTTCAATGCGCGTGCCTGAGTCATTCAGATTAATTAATATATTACTTACTTTTTCTTTTGATATCATGGCTGCGCATGCGCTGTCAGTTGAATACAGGCCTAAATTACATCTAAAAAGCAACTAGCCTATACTGCGCGCTGATGTTTGTTCTTTTTTTACAAATAAAGAGCAATTTCCACTGCGAGGAGATCCCGACAGCGTCACGATCACCAGCGATCTCCACTGTCATGGTGCATTCACACCAGACGCGGAAGACGCGTCAACCGCGAGTGATTTACATGTTAAGTCTATGCAAAGGCGCGAATAGGTATCCGGCGGCGTGAATTGCACAAATGGCGCGGTGCGAATGGTGCGATATGCGCGAATGGCGCTGCGCAAAGTGAGCGTTTTGCGTGTTTGACGGGCTTAACGCGCAATTCACGCGAATCGCTCCAGTTTGAAAAATCTGAACTTCAGCGGACTTTCGCGCCGCGTTAACTAATCAGGAGCTTGCTCTTGTGGGGGTGTGATTATGACGTAGCGCCTGTTGAGGGTGTCTCGGGGGAAAATTCTCCTGCCGACACCAACAACAGTTCATCATACTGGGCTCAGCTCAGTCAGAAGCACCGCTGAAAGCTTCCATCATCCAGGTTTAGTGTCTGGAGGAGTTTATGAGCTCACAGAGTTGGGTGCATCTCTGAAAAAATCTAGTGGACTCAGATACAGCTCCAAACGAATTGACGCTGTTTTTCAGCCTTCAAAAAGCACATTAACACAGTTATTCTCTCTATAAAAGCCCTGTTAGTCATTTAGCAATGAAGCTACAGTCACCCATAGACAGAAGCCCTGCCCATCACAAGAATCCACGTCTTTTCTCAAGTCAATTTGACGTGCGAATGAAGCGGATTTGTACGCGCGAATGAAGCCAGTAAACTCAAATGTTTACGCGTCTATTTACGTGCAAATAGCGCGATTTTGCCACGCGTGCCGCGTCTAGTGTAAATACAGTATCAGAGATCGCTGGTTCACACACACACACTTCCGTGCACTACAAATCAGCCATGTTAAGGACTACATCTCCACTCATGCAACACACACACTCACCTGCTCCAAGTCACCACTGATTAGAGACTCCCAGCTGAAGCCACTCACCACTGATTACACTCTCTATTTAATCCACTCAGTAACACTCACTGTTGCTGAGTATTGCGATCTGTTAGTGACCTTACAACGCGTGTTCTTTGTTCCTGTTTATCCGTGTTTTTGATCTTAGCCTTGTTTTCTGTTTATCCTTGCCTGCCACCAGCCTTTTGACTCGATTGCCTGTTCTACGATTATGATTTTGGATTTCCTATATACATCTGTTTGCCCCTAATTGACCGCCGCTACACTGACTTTAATAAATAATCTGCAATTGGATCCTCGCCTCCGTTGTCATCGTCACTCACTGACCATAACAGACAGCTTGAAATTCATTCATTTTCTTGTCGGCTTAGTCCCTTTATTAATCCGGGGTTGCCACAGCGGAATGATCCGCCAACTTATCCAGCACTTGTTTTATGCAGCGGATGCCCTTCCAGCTACAACCCATCTCTGGGAAACATCCATACATTCTCATTCACACACATGCACTACGGACAATTTAACTTACCTAATTCACCTATACCGCATATCTTTGAACTGTGGGGGAAACCGGAGCACCCGGAGGAAACCCACGCAACCATGGGGAGAACATGCAAACTCCACACAGAAATGCCAACTGACCCAGCCGAGGCTCAAACCAGCGACTTTCTTGCTGTGAGGCGAACGTGCTAGTCACTACGCCACCGTGGTGCCCAGCTTGATATGCAATATTTAAAATGTTATTTTGCTCGGAATAAAAACAATTCACGCAAATTAATTTAGTGTGTTTGTCTTTCTCAAATGACTGGATTAGCCTGTTTCACAGTGTGCACACATTAGAAATAATAATTAGGCTGAGATGAAAAAAATGAAAATCTTCTTTTTGACCCTGAAATCAACTTAAAAAAAAAACGATGAAGAGGCCGTTTTCATTCAGACTTCGTAAAAGAGGCTGTCACATATAGGCTAGAACAGAGTCTGATTCTGATTAAAATTAAAATTATATTTTTTGATGAAAATTATTATAACTGCCTTTTTTCATTTTCATAAAATATGAAAGATACTGTGTAGGTTTTGACAATATGTGTTTAACGAGATTATAAAGATTAGCCTATTAGATAAAATGCATGATGAAATACAAAATACAAATGTCTCTTTTGCTGAATATTTATTTTGATTATCTATATCTTTAATATTTTAATAATCAATAATGGCCTACATTATGGCCTACAGTATGCTACAATAAGTATGTACAATAGCTCATAGGAAATAAACTAAAACTTATCAGTGTAAATGGGACCTAAATACAGTTTAAAGCGAAGTTGTCTGAAAGAACATCGTGAATGGCATAACTATTGTTTGGTTCGTGTTGTGCGTATTTGAAAATAACTGTCGGATGACAGCTTTAGGACCATGCGGAATTCTCTGCTGCTGTAGACCCGGCTCAGCAAGAGGCACTTCAGTTATGCTCTATTTTTCTTTTAAGTAAAAAATATTATTTTTGATGAATGCAAAGAATATTACATGACACCAACATTAACCATTATTTTTAATTATTATAATTAATAATATTAATAATAATAATAATAGGCGCCACAGCGGCGTAGTAGGTAGCATGTTCGCCTCACAGCAAGAAGGTCGCTGGTTCGAGCCCCGGCTGGGTCAGTTGGCATTTCTGTGTGGAGTTTGCATGTTCTCCCCATGGTTGCGTGAGTTTCCTCCAGGTGCTGCAGATTCCCCCACAAGTTCAAAGACATGTGGTATAGGTGAATTGGGTAAGCTAAATTGTCCGTAGTGTATGATTGTGAATGAGTGTGTGTGGATGTTTCCCAGAGATGAGTTGTAGCTGGAAGGGCATCCGCTGTGTAAAACACATGCTGGATAAGTTGGTGGTTTATTCCGCTGCGGCCTGGATAAATAAAGGGACCGACTTGGCATCATGCATTGAGCAGTCCTGCCACTAATGGAGGGATGACCCAGCGCACCATTCACAATAGGCCTATAAAACCACAAGATTTCTCTGGTAATAACTCTTTATAAATCGTTTTTTATAACATCCTCTTTTCAGTAGATGCCATCAAACATCATTTCATCATCAGGTCATTTCATCATCTTCATGTGTTGTACTCTCTCTGCCGCTGGTTTTAACAAAAAATATGCTTAGCTTTTTTAGTTCTGCCGTTTGCGCTTTTTATTATCAATTTTTCATCTCTCGTGTATCTCTTAAAGGTTCAAGAAACCCTGTAGTACTTTTTTAAAAGATTTTAACAGATTTGTGTGTGTTGAGCATCAGTTAAAACAACGTTCGCAGTGGCACTTTGCACTATGACACTGGCGATGACGCGTCGGTGTCACATTATTATTCAGAGTGAAGTTTACTTATCCTATGGTAAGATTCTTCCACTTCTTAATTATTCATGAGTGCACGCATGTGCTTTCCGGATGAATGGGTCGTATGTTTGTTTCCATGGTCCACGGTGTTTGTTGCATGTTTTTATCCATGATGCTGTCCGGGCCAATACAGCAAAGCTGTTAGTTTGCAGCGAGCATTTTTGTTGGGAGAGCTGTACGAGAATTGGAGAATGGCGGACTTTGTCTTTTATCAGTGGAGTTCATTACCATCAGGTTACCATTGAGACACATCGCCTTTGTCCGTGCTGCTGTGTTCACACATTTAAAATCCTCCAGATTACCTGCAGGGTTAATGGTTGGAATAGACAGGGCACTGCTGCACTGCTTTTCACTGTGTCTGCATTCAGACCTGGAGATTGAGGAGGAGAGATGTCCTCCTAATTTATAGTGTTTATATAAATGCGATTATCTTAATAATGATACAACAAATTGTGGTCATGTGTATATAAAGTTATGAATGACAAATGTAGCAGGACATTTTGTGAGCCAACTGACAGTTGTTCGCTCCCCTCTTTTTCCCTTGCTCTGCCAGCCACGCCCACTCCTTCCTCTGCTCACAGCGCTCCATGCCCATCTATGAGCATTTTTTTAAAAACTGCGTAAATAGACTTGAACTGAAAAAGGGGGGTTTCATGGCCCTTTAACAAATGATTTTGCTGATGTGCAAGGCGCCACTGTTGGGGGAGTCAAATGATAATTACGTCATCATTAACTTGCAGGCTGATCATAGGGCTGCGAGAAAACAAATAAGAGTGGAGCTGCAGTAAGATAATGAATAAAAGGCTATGGTTAAATAAACAAATGAATAAATGAGTGAATGAATGCATGACAAATGTGTGGCAGCTTAGAGTGCAGGTAGCTAGGGACACCGGCCCTCATGGCCAAAACACGGGAATTCTCTTGGTCCTCCCGATTAGCCAATCCGGGCCTGATTGTGAAATATATTTTTCCACACTATAGGCTACAGGTAACAATTTCCAGTCAAAGCACAGTCAAACACATCCCGACATTATGGATATATTTTTAGCTTATTTTTAGACTTTCATGGGCATAATGCGCTCATTTAAACAAGTAGATTTATTTTCTTTCAACAGGCTGAAAAGACGATAAAAAATATGAATAATATGCAGCTCACATATGCGAGTGGATTTGCCCGTTTATTTAATTTCATGACTGCCACTAATAGCTATGCAAAAGGGAAACTATTTTGAGTGCATGAGCGTGTTTTGCATGTATGGTAGTAGGTCAAATATTTGTAACCTAGCCTATAAGCTAATTAATAATTACTGATAAAGCAAGGTATACTGCAATCAGGTGATGTGCTTCATCTGGCACGATAGTCTTAAAATTATTTTGTAGTGTTTGCTGTGCCGTGGTTTTCATATCTTGCAAGTGTGTTTGCATTTAAGATTTGAGGTAATAACATCGCCATGATTATAAAAGTATGGTCAAAGCAAGTTCTTTCAGTATTAAATGTCAATCTTGTATGCACATCACATTAGCCTGCAGTGAAACATATTAGACAGACTTTGAAAACGGTTACACCATACACGCTGAGTGAATAACAAAACCCTTTTCCTTTATTCCGTTACAAACATTTATTCGTTCAGAATGAGACGTTGATTTGCTTTTATTAAACACGTCCTGTGTGTTTTTAACAAATGTCATAACAATCTATTTATTTTATTGATTTTGCATATCTATATATGGTTTTATATTCTGAATGGCACTAAAAGATTTAGAAATTTTTTCATTCTTTTCACCCCAATGCAGTTTAATAGGGCACTATAAAAGCTAAAGAACTTATATTTGCAGCCTGGGGCTATGCTTCTTACCATGTATCTTTTCTAAAACATACAGTATAGTGTATGTTTATTACTAAGAAAACCAAAGCAACCTAACAAAACTATATTAATTGAACAACGGGAAAGCTGAAAATGTTTGGTTAAAGTGGTCCACCCAGCGGTCAAAAGCTGCAAGCGCACCTAATTTTGCACGGATATGAGCATTAGCATGTCATTAAAAAAAAGAAAAAAAGAAAAGAGTTTTGATAATGTTTCTATTTAAAGCTTGAGACTTCTGTAGTTAGACTGTGTAATAAAACCAACAAAACATTAAAAAACATTGTTTTCTAAGCCAATATTACTAGGAAGTTTATTCTGGCATAATAATCAAGAAACCCTGCTGCTTTACCATGGCTGCACCAGGCGGAATATTATGCAGTGCCTAAGAATCGCTTGTTTTCAGAGGGCGCATTGAAACCATCGAGACATAAAAAACACAAAAGATTTACTATTATCTGATGTTTATCTTACCTTTTCCATTCAGGGATTTGAAGTTAAAACCAGTTCTTATAAACAATTCATAAAAAAAAAAAAAGAATAATCCAACATTATATTGAAAAATAAACTAAATGCATAACTCAAGTGCGCATAAGACACAAGACAGGACTAGTGTGTGGACTCTGCAACCAAAACAAGACCTATGTGGCAGAATCCTGACAAAACTAAGCTGGGATGTTAATTTTATAAAAAAAACTATAAACAAACAAATAATGTAAATATGTAATGATAGCATATTTTATATGCTATCGAATGCTGAAAGTTATCAGGCAGTTAGGAGTCAAAATAATTATTGTTATTATTAAAAGACCAATTTATAAAATAAAAATGATCTACGAAATATATACTTTTCAAACAAGTCATGATTTTACCTCAGCACTTGAGTGCAGTCATTTTCTCCATACCGCTGGCAGCAAGTTTAGATCACCGTTTCGAATAGAAGTAACAAGACTGTAAGGATGTTTACAGTTTTAACCCAGAGAATAACCAGTCTGTCAGATGAAGAAGAACCGGAGTCAGAGATTGAATTAAATAAATAAAGTTTACTGAAGATAGTTTAGAGTTTCATCAGCAGAAGCCAGCTTCAACACACTTTATTATTAAAAATATATCCAGCCATAAAGCTGCTTGTTGAGTTGAGTTGAGCTGACTTTATTGATACCCGTAGGTAGATTCTTTTTGCAGCGTAGTTTGGCATTTGATACAAACAATTAATTACATCACACATACACTGTACATACCCACATATACACATACAAAAGTACCCTTAAAATATTACAATTTATTCAAAGCAACAATAGGTGATGGGACAAGGCTACTCCTGTAACGTTTTGTCCTACTAAAAAGCATCTGAAACCCTCGACCCGAAGAGAGCAGGATAAACTCCTCAAACAGAGGATGAGAACTACAGCTACTAATGTTCTGGGCAATCCTTAAAATCTGCTTACTATACAGGGATTCAATACTCAGCTGGGATTCACCAATCAACCTGCTAGACCACCTAATAACCTGGCTCAGTCTATTTCTGTTTTTAAGGGACAGACTTCCAAACCAGGCCAAATAAGCATATTGGGGCCAATGTGAAGACGTGATAGTTTCCTGAGACAATAAAGGCGCTGATGCCCCTTCTTACACACAGCATCACAGTTTGCCTCAAAGTTTAAAGAACGGTCAATAATGGTACCAAATATTTGTAGTTCTCCACACATTCTACTTTTTGATCCCTAATATTAGTCACGTCAGCTGCTGTATGACTTTTCCTAAAATCAATAATCATGTCTTTAGTTTTTGTTGCATTAATTTTTAAGTTTGACTCCTCACACCACTGAATAAAATGATCCACTATGGGACCATGACCATTTTCCTTGGAGGAGGCTTACAATCACAAGGTCGACTGCATATTTCAGTATAAAATGATTTTTAAATGCTTAAGTGCTTTGACACATGTTTGTGTACAAAATAAGTGAAGTTTATTCATAAACAAATTTCGAGAGGATCACGTGCTTATGATTGTTCCCAGCTGTTACAGCTTCAGCTAATGACTGATTATCCAATCGTATGATTCCTAACTCTCTATAAATAACCAAAGTTTTCTTATCTCAACATCTTTGTCTCGAAGAACGCTCCGTTTCAGCCAGATACTGCTATCACCTACACAACAACTACTTCAAAACCAGCAACTTCAACAGCATCATCTTCATCATCATCAAAAACCTTCCCCTTCAAATTTAATCACACAACGCATCGACCGCGTCTTCAACCCAGCAAGACCACAGTCCAAAACTCGATCACCGTCCTCCTCATCTAAACTCTCAAGACGCCGGCGATTTAAGCCATTACAACGAAGCCAAACCCTCACCGCTCTCCCAGCTGTTCACCCTAACACATCGCACTCTATAAGGGGAAGTCTCGCAAAAACAACTACTCTCTGACAACGCCTAAACATTCAATACATCTTTGAAAGAGGAGACGTGCATGACATGAACCGAATGCTGAACTCAACGGTTAAGCCTCCGCCTGTCCACAAATCCATGGCAACCTAGCAGTTTGAAATAGTTTGACTGCAAGCGTCCAGGCAATCCAATCCAAAACCTAGTCCACAACATATCAACACGCCGATAAACATCCACGAGATGCAACGTCATCATCCAAACCAGTCGCGGGAGCGCATTCAGTGTATGGAAGGCCGTTGGGGCCAAAACGTCTGCAACTATGGAAGGCCGTTAGGGCCAAAATGTCTGCAACAAACGTGTTTATCAGTCAAGCGTCTAAAGACAAAGGAAACAAACTTTCCGCTTGACTGCTATAAGTGGGAGAAGCACGTTTCTGACAATGGAGTGATGTTTCATTATTGACTCTGTGTTAGAAATGGAGTAATGTTTCATCCATTAACTCCGTGTTAGACATTTTGCTTTTTAAGCAAATTCTATATCACTAAGGTGTTTTAAAACTTAATTCTGCCAACTGTTCACCTGCTCAGCCTTCAAGAGGTACTTCCAGGACAACTAGCCAATGTCCCCAGCTCTCCATCCATCTGCATACTACAGAGGAACAAAGGCCCACCTCTACAATCCTTGCACATCGTGACAACAAGCTGTTATCCCATGCATTAACAAAGGCGCTTCCATTCACAGTTGCCAATGCCCCTATTAAGATGCCTCTCATGGATTCCAGCTAAAACAATTCATGTCTGTTGTACATGTACCATGTTTAATTTCATTTCTGTTTTTCTCTTTTTCAGAGACCCTGAGAGCTAGCTGCAGAAACTGAACCTCATCCAACCCTTTACACTCCACATACATTCTTAACACTTTCACGCTATACAAAGGATACATTTCCACTCACACAGCCCACACCCTTGATTTCAAATTCTCAATAGCCTTTTGATTGAGTTTCCGAACTAACACCATTTTTATCCACCCCACCATATCTGATCAAACCTTGCACGATAAATAAATTCTTTCTTTATTAAGCAAGCAAACAGATCAAATGGCAATGAACATTCTGTATATTTTGATTTTCCCCCCACCCCAACAAACACACACGCACGCACACATTTCAAACTACCACCTTTCTTTCTTTTAACTTTTCCCTACAAACTTGAACTATTCCATACTTCTATTTACTCTCATTCACAACAGCTCTGACCCATTTAGAGGATGCCTGTAGTTTCAGTTGCTACAGCAGCAACATCCTAAACGAGCTCATATACACTTACAATTCCAAATACCACTATCATCACGCTCCCCCGCACTAATACAGCAGTAAATGCTTCTGTGGGAACGCACATTGCCTTCTGACCCACTACACCTCTGCAACTGCAGAGACGTTTCACTGAGCTGCTCTCAACCACTGCACCACTGCATCTTAGTGATGCTCTAGCTAAGCCCTTATTCGCTTTAATCTCTACATATCACTGCCGTCAGTATTTAACATTCCTGCGAGAGCACCCATACCGCTCCAATATTGACTCCCACTGCACCTCAGCAACAGCAGAGATGTTATCCTGAGCCTTATTCTCCCCCCGTAACATTGCCGCAGCAGTGACGCTCTGCCTGAGCTCACACACATCTCCATTTAGCTATTCACTACCGATACACTCCACAGCAGCAAAAACACCTCCGCGGAAGCGTACTTGCCTTCCAACATTTACTGCCACCGCACCTCTGCAGCAGCAGAGAGGCTCCGCTGAGCTTCTTTTCCCCCCTGCCCCACTGCCGCAGCAGTGACGCTCCGCTGAGCTCCATTTCCCCTCTGCACCACTGCCAGCAGTGACGCTCTGCCTGAGCTCACACACACACTTCCATTTAACACACTGACATGCTCCCCATCACAGCCACAGTAGTTTAAACGCCTCTGCGGAAGCGTTTTTACCTGTTATTATTGTCCATCTCAGAGAAGCCCAGCTGATACTCTCCAGACAACTTCCATCTACCAAGAGTTCAAGGGCATGAGCACGACTCTGCCATTTCCTCCTGTTTCCCCTCCCCACAGTTTCTTAGCTAACTTCTTTTCTCCCTCACTCCTCCAAGCGCGAGCTATACTCCGCTCCCCCGACACTCCCGCTCACCACAGCTCTGGTCCACCCAGAGCTTCGACTCCCGCAGGAGTCTGCCAAGCCCATCCCCCAGCCCACCCCTTAGCTGCCACACTCTAGCAAGAGCCTCACCGCCCCCCCCCATTCCCACCTCTTGCTAAAC
>CAIGQQ010034625.1:0-14849 GCA_903798035.1 Danio albolineatus
CACCTCCAGTCTGTACCTTCATTCCAGCCGGATCTGTCCTGTATTTATACGTTTGATTTGTATCATTAAATAATTCACTTGCAATTGGATCCATCTCTGTATCATTCACCATCACGTGAGTCTGACTCCAGGTCTGATAATATATATGACATTATATGATAATGACAATGCAAAAACAAACCATAATATTACAACATAAGTTATGGAAATACACAATATAAAAAACAAAATATACCAAACAAAATATACAAATTATACAAAATATATTTATACAACAGAATAGAATATAATATAACCAAAACCTCTTCCCAAACACCTACTTAGACAAAGAATTATCTAAGAATTAATAAAGAATTAATAAAAAATTAGGGAATTATTAAAGCTATATTAAAGATTATTTATAAAACAAAATATATATATTTTGTTTTACATATTGTGGTTTTCCATAATTTATGTTGTAATATTATGGCTTGTTTTTGCATTGTCATTATGAATATTTAAGTTGCAATTTAGAGATGTGTATATATATTTGTCTTTGTTAGATGATAAGATAGCATTCCATCCGGAAGTGTACAAAAGGGAGCACCTGATTGTGATCAACACTGTCTGATGAAGAGCCGGAGGCTCGAAACATTACACACTCTGTGTCAGCCTTTTTAATTTAATTAATTTTGTATTTTTGGAGCTTTGGTGTTGCCGCCTTTTTGGATACATAGACTTGTCATCTTAATAGCAAGAATGGTCTTTTCATGAGCTGTGTTAAATTTTAATTAGCTGCCGCTTGCACGGCTGGCATTCCTTGAGAGGATTCAATTAAGGATTATACAGTACCTCTCGCACCTAAAATGTGTTGATTCAGTGGCAAACGCTGTTACCTGCAAACCCCGTCCCAGAGACTTTACAGTGAATGGCTTTAATTACTTTCCTAGCGGACTTGAAGTGACTGGAAGTCTTTTATCAACTCTTGGAAAAGTGTAAATGGTGGATTAACTTTCAGCACATGATCATTAATAAGATGTGCCAATATTAGTAACTTCAGGTGGTTTATAAAACAAAATCTGTCAGTGTTATTTTCATTCTCTTACCTTTAGCGCTTCACATTTTCGCAGTTGTAGCTCCTGTCATCTCAAGGCAGAAGGCATTGACTGAGTGATTGACAGCTGATATTAACCAATCCATCCGCGTTCAGTTCTTGAGCAGTGGGCCAACAAGAAGAGCACAAAGGCGAGGCAAGCATTGCAGGCCTTTTTTACTTTAGCAAGTTCATGTAACAACAGTTTTAATCTGTTCCTGAGCGCTGTGTTTGGTGTTTTTAGATGCAAAGATGCACTCTGCATAAATGTCTCCCAAATCCTCACACGCAGTGAGGATTTTGCAGTGAAAACAGGTCTCACGGCAACAATTTATGCACTCACAAATGCTTCCAAATATATATTTTAGGTCGCATAGATAAAATTTTGGGCGCATATGCGACCCAAATGGTCGAGCCCTAGCATATTTTACTTGTTATTATTTCCTCATAATAATAATAAATAAGGAACTTATCATCAATTACAATACAATTACAGTGAACTCCAAACAAACTCTCGTCTCCTCCACCAGCTGTCAAGTCTGGCTGCAGATTTGCACTTGTACCTTCAAGCTTGCTCTCTCGGACTTGCACGCTCAGGCAACCGCGCTTCCTCTGCAAGTGATGTCATTTACAATCACCACCTGGGGCCGCTTGCATGAAAGTCCTTCAGTAATTTAACTTAAGGGTGTCCCTGAGGGTAAAAAATCTCTGAGGTAATGGATTTCATTAAGACCATTGCAATAAACTTTTTATCAGTCACCTTTACCTAAGTGCCTTCTTTATAAGCATTTTACTGAAGTTTCTGGCAACATACGGCGATGAGCGCCGCAGTTGCTATAGTTACGTAAACAGATTGTAACGAACCACGAATGCTTTTCTTACAACAGCTTTGCAGTACATAACTGTCACGATCACCAGCGATCTCTCCTCTGTCAGAGATTGCTGGTTCACACATACTTCTGTGGACTACAGATCAGACAGTTTAAAAACTACAACTCCTGTCATGCAGCACACACACGCACTCCTGTTACATATCATGACTAATTGCATACACACCAGCGGAGGACAGTCATGACTGATTACACACACTACAAAAGCAGCACACACACTCTCAGACATGGCAGCAGTATTGTCATCTGTTAGTGACTAAACAACGCGTTTTCCTTTGTTCCAGTTCCTCCGGGTTTTTTGGCCATAGCCTTGCTGTATCCTTGCCTGCTGCCAGCCTTTGTGATCTCATGCCTGTTCTGAACAAAAAATTTTGATTTTTGCCCTTATATATTTGCTATACTGTTTTTATTAAAAATATGCGATTGGATCCTCGCCTCCGTTGTCTTCGTCACACCACCCGCAACGTAACAGAATACTGCTGCCACAAAGAGGACTTAATCTTCAAACTGGACAACACAAATGACAGCGCTTAATTATAGCAATATGATAATGGCACGATACAATCTCTGCAATTGTCACTTTGACCACAGTATTTCATATTAAATGTATACAATAGATTTAAAGCAAACATGTTTATAGGATTAATCCTTAAGAAATAACAGTAAAACTTTGGAAGTTATTAAGCTGCTCAAATATAATGTAAAAATAATATTATTGCATATGTGTAAGTATAGTTTAGTCTTCAAGGATTAACCTATGTTAGCTCTGTTTTGATCGTTTTAACAGTTAAAAGGATAGTTCACACAACAATTTAGTTGTCATTATTTATTCTTCACTTGTTTCAAATCTGTTTATTTCTTCTGTTGAACACAAAATAATATATTTTAAAGAAACCTGGAAACCTGTAACAATTGACTTCAGTAATATTTGTTTTCCTACTATGTAAGTCAATGGTTACAGGTTTTCAGCTTTCTTCAAAATATCATCTTTTGTGGTTAGCCGAGGAAAGAAACTCAAAAAGATTTGGAACTATGTGAACTTTATTACATATTTAGCTATAACAGTGTTAATGTGAAATGAAAGGCAAATTTATTAATTTATTTGTTTATCATTTAATTTAGTCAATGCACTACAAAATGCCTTTCTTATTTTTTTTTGTTTCTAGTCCAGATATCAAAAAAAATTCTTACATCAAAACGTCCTGCCACTTTATTTAAAAAAGAAATATGTACAAAAAAATGTCAAAAATTAGATCCATTGTGCTTTTGTGAATTAGACCTCTTTTGATTCAACTGTTGTGCATTTTCTGTTGATAAAATACAGCATAACCGTAAAGATAATTAATTATTTTGGTTAATAATGGTCGATTAGTAATAACTCATTATTACTGAACTGTGGTAGAATATTCCTCATGTGCAATCATACAATATTGCATGTAAATATGAAAGCTTAATTTATTGCATTTTGGTGTGTTTGAAAGGTCAAATGTTTTAAAAGACATCGTAATATATGCTTCACAAAACTGGAACTTTTTAGATTTGCAGGAAATTGAAACTGATTTTAAACTTTAACTGGGAGAATCATTAACAATTTATTCCAACTGTTTAAATAATGTGTAATCTGTAAAAAGCAAGGAATTTGAAAATTGTCAATATTTAAAAATAGATAATATTTGAATGATTATTTAAAAATGTAACAGATTACATGTATTTGGTTTCACACAGTTTAGCATTTTGATTTGTATTGTAATTTTGCAGCTGTACCTCTAGGTTGTATTGCTGATTATATTATTTATATTCTTCTTCACTGCAGGTGCTGCCAGACAGAATCCCCTCCCTCGCTGCATCGAGCGTAAAACAAAAAATATTTCTGTGAGATGCAGTCTGTCCAGTTTCTAAAGAACTTTTGACTGCGTTTAACTCGACTCAAGCACTTGAACAGAAAGCATTCTAGGACAATACTCATCACCAAGGAGGACACTGGCACCAAAAAACATGGCAGCCCAACTCAGTCTAAACAGGCTAAATTGGATTTTTGTGCAGGATCGGGAGTGAAGGTATCTTCTGAATGTGAAGGGAAGCTGCTTGGGGCAGTTCACATATCTCATCTTTTGCGCACGCAGGATCACATTAGGATTGCATATTGTGTGTGCTCACCCAGTTGAAAACCATGAGTCACGCGGCAAGAACTGACCAATAGGCTTCAGGCTTTGTATGGAATATACACATTTCTGTAGTCTAATTACCTCAGACAAACACAGAACACAGTTCTGGCTAAAAGGATGTGGGCCAGTTCTAGGCCGGGGAACACTATCTGATCTGGGCCACATCTTAGCACTTAACACCCAAACACTGCAGTGCTTTTTCATACTATGGACGTCAGTAGTTACAGGTATCCAGTGCTCTTCTAAATGTCTTATTTCGTGTTAAAAAAAAAGACAACTGGACTTGTTTCATCTTAGGGTAAGGACTATCTAGTGGTAATTGATTACTACTCAAACTTCCCTGAGATGGCACTGTTGACAAACTTATCATCAACCTGTGTCATAACACATGCCAAGTCAATCTTCGCCAGACATGGCATTCCACAAATTGTGGTGAGTGACAATGGTCCATGCTTCAACAGCAAAGAATGGCAGAAGTTTGCAGCACAGTATGACTTCAAGCACGACATCAAGCCCGCATTATACACAGCCAAATGGGCAAGCTGAAAAAGGGGTTCACATTCTAAAGCAGCTCTTGAAGAAAGCAGCAGACAGTGACTCTGATCCATACTTGGCTCTATTGAGCTACAGAGCATCACCTCTTCAGTGCGGTTTCTCACCAGCTGAACTGTTGATGTAGAGAAAACTCAGGACTACACTACCGAGTCATACATATGACAAATTAAAGCAAAAGAATCTTGCCAAGATTGAACATAAGTTACAAAATTAGAAAATGAGACAAAAATCCTTTCATGACAGGACCACAAAACATCTCCCACCTCTGACATCTAACAACCAAGTCAGAGTTGAGGATGCTGATGGATGGAGCACAAGAGCAACTGTTCTGCAAGAAGTAGCGCCGACGCAATTTGCTAAAAACTCCACAAGAAACTGTTGGAGAGCTAAGTGTGACCTGTAGTGAACCTGAGACAATTCACACACCTGTCATGGATGGTGACACTAATTCACACAAACCTACACCTGCGTTAAGAAGGTCCACCGTAGAAATCAGAAAGCCTAATAGACTGAATTTATAGTGTGTAAATTAATAAAGAAAAATTTTAATAGTTTACATGTTAAACCTGTTGAACACAAGGTATGTTGGGTTACATTTTAGTAAAAAAAAACTGAGAAAGATACATAGTCACTGTTTATGTAGGATAGGGTCTTACTGAATGAGAAATGGATAGATTTACTGACAAAAGATGTAAAGTTCATGGTAATGTTTTTGCCTGAGAAAAAGGGGGATGTTGTGATTGTATGTTATGACGTGTGTGACCACTAGATGGCACCAGCAGTTTGAAAGATGTTATGTGTGACTGGAAGGGTGTGCGAGAATAAGAAAGTATGGGGGCAGACTGAACTTGTAAATGGTTTTTTTTTATGCTTAAAGAACAACATTTAGAACAATACAAAAAGAAAGGAGGAGAACAAAACAAAACCAAATGTCAGGGGTGTACAAAACAAAATATATATATGACAAACATATGTGTACATATACATACTAAGAGAGAAGAGCCTTGCGAGATTACAAGATCTTGAAGGTTTCAAGTAAAAAAACAGTTTTAATGGCTTTTTTATTAGAGCTTTGCTTTATGTTGTTCGTATAATGTTTTAAATCAGTTAGTAAAGCAGAATAAAATGGTTAAAATGCATCTGTAAATATGGTACTTTGTAAATATTATCAAAAGATTAATAACACAAACTTCTTTCTCAATTTTTTTGTTGCAGTTCAAAAACCAAAAAATAACATGTTAGCAATAGTTTGGCAATAATTTGTCATTTATGAAATTGGACATCTCGTACATATTTTCTTTGAGAACTGGCAATTCCAAATGATATGCGGCACAGTTCTGGCTGTGATGAACAAAATGAACAGTTTTCTATATCCTGTCTAAACTTGGAAAGAAAATGTTTGACAGGGTAAAATTTATGTAAAATTTTTAATGAGACCTCTTTAAATTTGTTTGTAATAAAGAATTTGTTAGGCAACGACCAAACCTTCTTCCAATTTAAACCTCTGATGACCCCAGACCAAAAAGTAATTATGTAGGGTTTACTGACCGTGAGTGACTGAAATAAGGGACGTATGGCCTTATTTTGGTGAGAAGAAAAACTAAATTTTCCCACATAGTGTAGGGTGTAACAAAAAGATGTTTCATGAATAGGAGTAACTCTTACATAGTGAGACAATACATAGGGGAATTGCAGCAAAGACCATTGCAAATTCTTTATGGGATACATGAAAATTAAAATGTAATACAATTCTTCAAAAGTCATTAAGTAACCTTGGGAATTCAGTACTTGTCCCACCAAAAAAAATCCTTTTTCAAACCAATTTTTTTAAGAACAAGCTTTTTTGTTTGTACAGGTATTACAGTTGTTCCAAATGTAACACTGATGTGGGGAGAAGTTGTTTTTGTATATTAACTTCCAAGCTAAAAGAGCCTGTTTGTGAAAGGCTGAAAGGAAGTTTCTCTGCTTTATAGTCACACAACAGCAAAAAAGGAAGACCACCCAACTGATCAAATACAGCTTTAGAGACTATATTTCACACTGAGGAATAATTATTTAAAATATTTTAGCCATTTAATTTTGAAGGTATTATTTAATGTGGAGAAATCTAAATAGTCTAGACCAGGGATCCCCAAACTTGTTCCTGGAGGATTTCCAGGTCCTGCAGATTTTAGCTCCAACCCTAACCAAACACACCTGAACAAGCTAATCAAGCTCTCACTAGGCATACTTGAAACATCCAGGCAGGTGTTTTGAGGCAAGTTGGAGCTAAACCCTGCAGGACACCGGACCTCCAGGACCGGGATTGGTGACCCCTGGTCTAGACCACCATCTTTGTATGAGTTAATTATCACAGACTTTTTAATATAATGCACTCGATTTTTCCACAAGAAATGTATCATTATTTGATCAATTATCTTGTTTATTTTATTATCTGTATGTAAACATGAAGCTCTGTATGTCAGCCTAGAAATACCAGCTTTGGTTAATAAGATACGGCCTCTTAATGAAAGATCTGATTGTAGCCATCTGTTAAAATTATTTTTAGCTATTTCAATAAGCGGATTAAAATTAAGAGAGACTCTATACTGATCTTGTAAATAAAAAGACACTTGTCCAATTTGGCGTCATCATTACAAGACATGAACATAACACCTGTTTAAAATTGAAAATATGCACAAATATTACACATTTGGCTGGATTCACCACATGACAAAAACCACGTGGGTTTCTGGTTTATTATTGGACAACTTCAGCCTACAGATTTCAAACTTTTTATGCCATCTCCATCTTGTACCTATCATGCATATTATACTACAAATATTTTACTACAGTAATCATCTTTTTTAATAATTTGTTTCTTAACGTAGGATTGTTTGCATAGGTTTATTTTTGACCTTTTTTATACTACTGTAGACTTCAGCTCCATAAACGATTTAATTCTATATTTTAGTGAATAAACCAAATATCAACTAAAATAAGTCTGAGAGACTTGTAATAAAATAATTATCATCATTGATCTTGTCACCTAAAGGTTTCTTAAGAAATTATGTTAAAGAATATTTAAAAAAATAATTATAAAATTATTTATATGATTATAATTTTTTTCTTTTTATAACTTTTGGAATTGCTCTTTCTGGGACATTTCTGCTAAAAGTAGCTCTCCCATCTGGTCTTGTTTTCTCTACTAAGAGGTACCCTCACGTTATCACAAGTTTCACTTAATTTGGTGGATTCTTGGAAGGTTATGCTTTGCTTCTCCCTGTACAAATAAGAATAGGATAACTGTTCATTATTTTAGCAGAATAATATTAGTCTACCAGGTGTGACTGCTTATTGGAATAATGCAGAGGATAATATTTGTTTGAAAAATTTGTTGGATACTTCCTCAGTTATTTTCTAACAAATAAAGTAAAAGACATTTATAAAATAACTCATAAATTCTATCCAGCCTGTCATTATATGAAAAAATATAAAAGTGATATCTCCTCCAACTGTTCCATTTGTGATGACTGTTTTGATACTGTTGGTCTTTTTTTTTTTTTTTGGAAGTGTCCGTTTACAAAAACATTTTGGAAATATTCTAAGTTTATAATGAATGTACTTTGTATTGGAAATATGTTGGGCTTTACTGAGTATGAACAACTTAAAAGTAAACAGTTGTATGCTCATTCATTCATTCATTCATTTTCTTTTCGGCTTAGTCCCTTTATTAATCCAGGGTCACCACAGCGGAATGAACCGCCAACTTATCCAGCATTTGTTTTACGCAGCGGATGCCCTTCCAGCCACAACCCATCTCTGGGAAACACATCCATACATTCTCATTCACACATATACACTACGGACAATTTAGCTTACCCAATTCACCTGTACCGCATATCTTTGGACTGTGGGGGAAACCGGAGCACCCGGAGGAAACCCACGCAACCACGGGGAGAACATGCAAACTCCACACAGAAATGCCAACTGGCCCAGCCGGGGATCGAACCAGCGACCTTCTTGCTGTGAGGCGAACGTGCTACCCACTAGGCCACCGTGGCACCACAGTTGTATGTGGTGAACTTAATTTAGCTGTTTGCTAAATTTCACATTCATAAGTCATATTCATAAGTCATAAATTCATCATTTTTCATTGTCTCTTTCATTGTCTCACAATAAAAAGGTTCTAAAAACTTCAACTATCTGCGGCTCTTTCTATATGTTGAGTAATCTTTGTTTGTATGTATGTATTTTTTTATATACACCATGTGTTTAGCTGTTTCTTCTTTTTTCTTTTTTTAGTTGTTTTGTTTTTCTTCATTGTTAAAGATAATTATTGTGCCTATTTTTTGTTCTATGTATAAATTGTATACACTTATGGGCTTAATATATATATATACATATATATATATATATATATATATATATATATATATATATATATATATATATATATATATACTTTTACTCTACTTCCTGTACTTCCAGTACTCATTCTACCACTTTGAATTAACAGTTTTGAAATGCAATTTATAATATATGATCTCGTGGGGGCGCCACGGTGCCGTAGTGGTAGCACGATCGTCTCACAGCAAGAAGTCTGAGCATCGGCTGGGTTATTCTGTGTCGAGTTTGCTTGTTCTCCCCGTTGTCGTGTGGGTTTTCTCCGTGTCCTTTCACCTACAAGTCCAAAGACATGTGGTATAGGTGAATTGGGTGAGCTAGATTGTCCATAGTGTATGAGTGTGAATGAGTGCGTATGGATGTTTCCTAGAGATGGGTTGCAGCTGGAAGGGCATCCGCTGCGTAAAACATATGCTGAATAAGTTGGCGGTTCATTCCGCTGTGGCGACCCCAGAATAATAAAGGGACTAAGCCGAAAAGAAAATGAATGAATATATGATCTCATAAATAGCTATAAATTATTACCATTATTTATATATGAATCGTGCTCCAGTCCAGTCGGTGGCGGTAATTCACAAGTAAGTCAGGTTGTCCAGAAAAAAAGAAGAAGAACAACAACATCCAGGCAGGAACTCACTCAGCGCGGGAGGGCAAAGCATAGCAACAACATGGCTAAAGATTTGTGGCGAGAGTTGTTTTGTTGGTGATTTCATAATAGGAAAAAAACTGTAGTGTCGGTAAAATCTTACAACATCAATTTAACAAATAATGACATGACAAAATGGACTACCATGGGTTTTTGAACCAGAAGGACATTGTTTTTTGTTTTTACATTAAATTCAACCAAAACGCCGCTCATGTGTATTTTCCAGGGTTTAAGTGAATAAACCGAAGAAGGAATGAACCGCAAGAAAGACAAGGGCTTTGAGAGCCCACGACCATATAAACTATAAGTATCAAATACACGTTTTGTCTCTCACTGAATTGACTAACGTTAATCACAATTGTGTTTACATTGCACAAGAGCAGAACTTACCGCATGAATTTAACGCATTGCTCTTTGTTTATCTCTTTACGACCCATCAGGTTGTCTGCATCAACAACGTAAACTTTCAGAGGAAGTCTGTCATTGTGAGTATGCAATTTCCATTTGTTTCTTAACGTCACTAAGTTTTCTTAACGTAACGTTACTAAACGTAATTAACGTTTGTTTCTAGAACTTAACGGTATGTGAATGGAGCAGTAACAGTTAATAACTTAGTATGCAGTCGAGTATAAATATAAACGTTGAAGCACGATATATAGGGGAATAAAGTGGCATTTGTATTAAGAACAGATTAACCTCCTAAGGCCAAAGCTGTTTTTTTGCATACGTTTTTTATTTCTCTTTGCTATTTGGGCTTATTGGAACCGAATCAGAATATAACCAAAGTATCATCTTTTGATATGATGTACTTTTAGAGAAAAACTATGTCCATATATATGGACTCGTGGTTAATATCACATACACACATATTTTTGAACATGTTTTAACTATCAGAACGTAAAAACAAAAACAATTTCGCTGTTAATTTTGGACTGTTAAAAATAGTGTTTGGGATATTTCATATGCTACAAAACAGTTGCAGGATGACACTGTATGTTTGTAACAAAATATAAAACATTCAAAGTATACATATCTGGACATAAGAGCTAAAATGTGCTGTCCATATATGTGGCCTCTAAGCCCTAGGAGGATAAGATTGACAAGTCATGTTTTCATGATCCAGCAATCACATGCATTTATTGTCAATAATTTTGCTAATTTTATATAATTGTAAAATGTCAGATTAATAATGTTATCTTGTTTAGTAATGTCATTGATATATGTGCAGGGCTGGCCCTGTACATTTGGCAAAGTAAGCAAACTGCAATTGCAAAATTAAAACTGTAATTAGAGTTTAATGAGTGGAACCCTTCCCTGATAGATAGATAGATAGATAGATAGATAGATAGATAGATAGATAGATAGATAGATAGATAGATAGATAGATAGATAGATAGATAGATAGATAGATAGATAGTTTTTAAATACAATACCGATGAGATTAATTCGATTGTTTAATGTGTGGTTTAGTTTATAATGGCTACAACAGTTTTATGTGTTCTATGTTGACTAAATGTCTGTTTAAAACTCACCAAAAAAACAAAAATTTTAGGCTACACTACAGTCAATATAATTATTTTACATTTATTTGTAAACCTAGTGCATTTTAAAATGCCTTTTGCTTCTTGTCCTTGCTTTATCTATCAAAATAATAATCATTTTACGTTTTAATCAATAACAGCCTTTAATTTTTATTTATTTATTTATTTTTTAAATGTAGGCTGAGAATGCAATGAAAGTCTAAGAGGGGGTGTGTTTTGTGCGTTTTTTGGCACAACACCGGCAAAGTTCACACAGAGCAGCATTCTGGCAAATTACTGGTAAGGGTACTTCTCTCTCCAGAAAATTGCCAGTAATTTTCTGGAAAGGTCTGCATGTGTGAAAGGGGCTAATAACTATTAGGGCCTACAATAATAATAAATCCTAAAACATTAAAATGTAATTCAGTTATTGTAATTATGGTTTTGTACAATATTTTGCAGCATCAAGCTGTATATTATTGTGGGAGCTTAGAGTTTGACCACACAGAATATGTTGTTAGTTGAGAGGGGCCTTTAAAAGGTGTTTTCTTTCAACCAGTGAGAGTTTTGTGTGCTGCTTATGTGCCTTGCATTTTGTCAGTTTAATAAAAATATAGTTTTTTTTCCCCAACCTGTTGCCCTGCAGATGTGCACAGAAAACACACGTATGTCATTTACTACTGGCATGTGCAAACTGTGCCTTTTGAGAAAACTTAAGCGCGCAAAAGACGTAATTTTTAAGCTTTGTCTGCGAAACCGGGAAAAGATCAAATATTTCATATAAGTAGATGAAGTTTATTAATCTCTAATTGCCTATTTTTAGTAATTGTGCTAGATTATGTCTTTAACATCATTACCACTTAAAAACAAAGCTAAAATGTATCTTGTGCTTATCTCTTCCCATTGCCGTTTTCACCTCCTTTTTCTCTGTACCTGAGGAATATATTCGTTTAATCCCCATGGTCCAATTTCCAAAATGAATCAGGTATGGGACAGGCAAGCAAAGGCCATTTTGTTGCATGATTTCCCATTGTTGTGTAACTAGAATTCCCAGGTTATCTTTGAATAATGAACTCAGGCCGTGTAAACACAGAACGCACATAATAAATGAGATGCTTCTGCAAGCTTCTTGTTGATCATATGACCTTTACATGAAAACAACGTTCATAAAAGCATGATTATTCTTTTTTTTTTCAGTGAATATTTATGCACTAAAGCACTGTCAATGAAGGTACATTGTACAATACATATAAAAACGATTTCAGCAAGCAAACACCTTAGTCTACTGGCTGGTTTTGTGGCCCCCCTAGTGGCAGCGGGGCCTTAAGCAGCCGATTAGTTCGCTTATAGAGAGGGCCGGCTCTGTTTATATGCCAGAATTGTTTAAATGCTCATGGTATTATGCCTGTCTATTTGAATAGGGTTATGTGGAGCTGACCATCTTTCCAACAGTGGTGAACCTGAACCGTATTAAATTGAACAGCAAACAGTGCCGAATCTACAGGGTCAGAGTGAATGATCTTGAAGCTCCATTCATTTACAACGACCCCACACTGGAGGTCTGCCATCATGAGTCCAAGCAGTAAGTTCAGCTCATCTCTTTATTTACCCCATTGGCCCCACATAAAAAACAAACAACAAAAAGACTTAAGCCTCCTTTCCACTGCACACGAAAAGCGACAGACAGGAAGTCATTCATCTCCAATGGAGAGCAGTCCGGGAGCTATGTGACTTTCTGTATGGAGAAAATTCAAATCCAAACTGAGCTGTGGATCCATTAAAATATTTGAACTTCTGCGACCAGACCGTGTGCGACCGGCTGACTGCGTGTAGTGTATTCCAGTGTTGTCCAAGCAGGTCTATGTGCGCGAGGTGAGAAATAGTAGATTAATTCGTTATTTTTAAATCAGAAAAGGTCTATATTAAAAAAAAACATTTCTATTCATAGATGAGTAATAAAAAAATAAATGTTTAATGTTGTATCCACATTCCCTCCAAAATGTTTATGAGTTTCTAGTATTCATTCATTTAACCATAGTGAGAGTAAAAGGCCCTTGCTTTTACACTCTTATTTTTATTACTACAAGAACAACTTCTCTCCCATGGTGCACGACAAAACTCAAAATTCTGTGCGACTGCCACAAGGGGGTGTATTCTGACAGTCGTGTCTGAATGTCATGTGCAGTGAAAAGGCGGCTTTAGTTCTACAGATGGTGGCAACAACATCTGATTTCATGATGTTGATGCTATCAGAATTTTGTCTTTTGTAAATGCACATTTGACAGTAGGTTGAGTTGAGTACTTCATTAAAGGTGCAGTAGGTGATCTGCCAAAATGCTCACCGGTTAGCATAATATCTTTGAAACATAGTCCCTCCCCTGCCATCCAAAGCCACGCCTCCTGAAACATGAACACGCGCACCTTAAAGCAGACAACCCACTAGTTCATGTCTTTCGCCAGCTAGAAACGTAGTTAGTGCTTGGCCGGCAGCGTGCAGGAATTACATGTATTACTAAGCCATGCTTACACGCTATTTCAGACTGAATATTCAAAGTAATATGGTAAACAGTATAGGGAGGGCATCACAGGTTGTCATTGTTCAATGAATATAAAACCCATTTCCCCTCAGTAAAGAAGGCTAGGCGGACTAGTGCTGTTTACTTATGTTTTGTAGTTGAAGTAAATAAAAATGTACATTATCAGTGCTGTAAAAGTAACTCCAAAATTCATTTAGGATTTTAAAAAGTTTTGATTCAGCATTGGATTTTACCATGACTGGATGATTTTTTTTTAGTTTTATGCCTCACCCAAAATATAAAAATACAAATGAATACATTATTTACTTCACTCCCTTTGCTTGGACACCCTTTAATGGGAGCCACGGTGGTGCACTGTGTAGCATGATTGCCTCACAACAAGAAGGTCACTGGTTCGAGCCTTGGCTGGGTCAGTTGGCATTTCTGTGTGTAGTTTGCATGTTCTCCCTGTGGTCGCGTGGGTTTCCTCCGGGTGCTCCGGTTTCCCCCACAAGTCCAAAGACATGTGGTATAGGTGAATTGGGTAGGATAAATTGTCCGTAGTGTATGTGTGTAAATGAGTGTGTATGGATGTTTCCCAGAGATGGGTTGCAGCTAGAAGGGCATCCGCTGTGTAAAACAAATGCTGGATAAGTTGGCGGTTCATTCCGCTGTGGTGACCCCAGATTAATAAAGGGACTAAGCTGAAAAAAAAAATGAATGACTGAATTTACTTGACAAGATCATTTACTTTAATTATTACTAATGAAATGTGAAGAGACTTTCAACCAGCACGACAAAAAAATGTTTTCTGAATACAATCACCTACTGCACCCTTAAGAAAAACATCTGTAAAAATTAAAACAGCCCCATTTTATACCTTTTGTAGATCACAATAACCACAGGTATTGTTGAACAACTTCACTACCATATTCAAACAAGTAAAATGTTTTCAGAGTAATGATTTTCCATGATCAATTCTGATTTTTGTGCTAGCAAACTGGCCTATTTTGATACCAATTGCTTTTCTTCTTGAAAACAGGAGAAAAATGACCCAGTCAACAAATTTCCTTTGGCCCAGATCTGGCCCAGATAAACT
>CAIGQQ010034625.1:14949-26453 GCA_903798035.1 Danio albolineatus
CCAAAGTAGTGCCACAACTCAGCCAAGCTTGAGCCATGTAATATATTTTTATGTGGCCCAGATATGGGCCTTGTCTGCAAGATTAGTAAGGCTAAGTTCTGTTACCCCTTATGTGGCCCACATGTGGCTGACCACATATATAAGTAAATCACACAACAAATTAAAATCAATAGTATTTTAATCAATGCGAATATCATTCAGATAAAACAATTGAACAAAATGTGAACAAATAAAGAGTTAGAAAACATTAACAAAATTCAACAAACAGAAAAATACAAAATAGAAGTAAAAATAATTGCAAAATGTCATTTGATGCAAAGATGATATAATACTCAAATAAATACATATAAAATGTACATTTCAGTGGAAAAAATAAATAAATTAATACACACACACACTACCAGTCAAAGTTTGAGGTCAGTAGGATTTTTAAATGTTTTAAAATTAGCTTCTCCTGCTCACCAAGGTTGCATTTATTTCATCATAAATACAATACAGATTGTAAAATTATAAATGTTTTAAAAAAACATGAAAAAAAATACAGTGTTGGGTAAGTTGCTTTAAAAAAGTAATATATTACAGTAGCAAAAAGTAAATAGATTAGTAATAGATTACTTCATGTAAAAAGTAATCAAATTACTAATGACTTTACTTTTAAATTATTTCTAAAACAGAAAATATCAATAAAAATACTAATAAACTGCAGCTTCTTCAGTATTTTAACAGTCACTGAAAAACATTACAATAGGTTGATCACAACAACTTGACATATTCAAGACTTAAAGGGTTCCCTCAAAACTTAAAATCCTCTCATCATTCACTTGTTCCAAACCTGTTTGTCTTTTTTTTTTTTTTAACACGAAATAAGACATTTAGAAGAGCACTGGATACCTGTAACCACTGATGTCCATAGTATGAAAAAGCACTGCAGTGTTTGGGTGTTAAGTGCTAAGATGTGGCTCAGATCAGATAGTGTTCCCCGGCCCAGAACTGGCCCACATCCTTTTAGCCAGAACTGTGTTCTGTTTGTCTGAGGTAATTAAACTACAGAAATGTGTATATTCCATACAAAGCCTGAAGCCTATTGGTCAGTTCTTGCCGTGTGACTCGTGGTTTTCAACTGGGTGAGCACACACAATATGCAATCCTAATGTGATCCTGCGTGCGCAAAAGATGAGATATGTGAACTGCCCCAAGCAGCTTCCCTTCACATTCAGAAGATACCTTCACTCCCGATCCTGCACAAAAATCCAATTTAGCCTGTTTAGACTGAGTTGGGCTGCCATGTTTTTGGGTGCCAGCGTCCTCCTTGGTGATAAAAATTTTCCTAGAAGGCTTTCTGTTCAAGTGCTTGAGTCGAGTTAAAAGCAGTCAAAGCAGTCAGTCTTTAGAAACTGAACATAGACTGCATCTCACAGAAATATTTGTTTTACGCTAGATGCAGCGAGGGAGAGGATTCTGTCTGACAGCACCTGCAGTGAAGAAGAATATAAATAATATAATCCGCAATACAACCTAGAGGTACAGCTGCAAAATTACAATACAAATCAAAATGCTAAACTGTGTGAAACCAAATACATGTAATCTGTTACATTTTTAAATAATCATACAAATATTATATATTTTCAAATAATGACAATTTTCAAACTCCTTGCTTTTTACAGATTACACATTATTTAAACAGTTGGAATAAATTGTTAATGATTCTCCCAGTTAAAGTTTAAAATCAGTTTCAATTTCCTGCAAATCTAAAAAGTTCCAGTTTTGTCAAGCATATATTACGATGTCTTTTAAAACATTTGACCTTTCAAACACATCAAAATGCAATAAATTAAGCTTTCTTATTTACATGCAATATTGCATGATTGCACATGAGGAATATTCTACCACAGTTCAGTAATAATGAGGTATTACTAATTGACCATTATTAACCAAAATATTTAATAATCTTTACGGTTATGCTGTATTTTAATCAACAGAAAATGCACAACAGTTGAATCAAGAGGTCTAATTCACAAAAGCACAATGGATCTCATTTTTGACACTTTTTTTTGTACATATTTTTTTTTCAAATAAAGTGGCAGGACTTTTTGATGTAAGATTTTTTTTTTTTTTTTTTTACTAGAAACAAGAAAAAAGGCATTTTGTAGTGTATTGACTAAATTAAATGATTAATAAATAAATAAATAAATAAATAAATTAACTAATTAATTAATTAATTTAAAAAATCTGAAAGTTTGAATGCCCAAACTCGTATGTGGCAATGCCTTTGCGTTTCACATTAACACTGTTATAGCTAAATATGTAATAAAGTTCACATAGTTCCAAATCTTTATGAGTTTCTTTCCTCGGCTAACCACAAAAGATGATATTTTGAAGCTGAAAACGTGTAACCATTGACTTACATCAGTGGTGCTCAACCCTGCTCCTGGCAATTGACTTTCCTGCTGAGTTCAGCTCCTACCCTCATCAAACACACCTGAACCAATTAGTTAGGACCTGAACAGCACTTGATAATTACAGGCAGGTGTGTTTGATATGGGTTGCAACTGAAATCTGCTGGACAGTAGATCTCCAGGAGCAGGGTTGAGCACCCCTGACTTACATAGTAGGAAAACAAATATTACTGAAGTCAATGGTTACAGGTTTCTTTAAAATATATTATTTTGTGTTCAACAGAAGAAATAAATTAAACAGATTTGGAACAAGTGAAGGAAGAATAAATAATGACAACTAAATTGTTGTGTGAACTATCCTTTTAACTGTTAAAACGATCAAAACAGAGCTAACATAGGTAAATCTTTGAAGACCAAACTATACTTACACATATGCATGAATATTATTATTTTTACATTTATATTTGAGCAGCTTAATAACTTCTAAACTTTTACTGTTATTTCTTAAGGATTAATCCTATAACCATGTTTGGTTTAAATCTATATAAATTGTATAAATTTAATATGAACATACTGTGGTCAAAGATTGCAGAGATTGTATCGTGCCATTAGCGCTATAATTAAGCGCTGTCTTTTGTGTTGTCCAGTTTGAAGAGTAAAGATCTCTTCTTCTTTTGAATGGAACCCAGAAGAGCTGAAAAATGTCTCTGTTACAGCGCCACGCTGGTCAAACCGGGCTATTGCAGCCAGTTACACTACCTTTAATGATATTAAATGACCATTAGACAACAAAAATTTGTTGATTTATGAAGGTTTGTTGTTGGGTTTCGGCTCTATATTGTACAGAAACTTTATACCCATATTGTTAGTTCATTTTACAATTAATTTTTCTATTGGCTTCGACTATCATGTTAGGCCTAACAGGACTGCTTTTATTTTAAACCTTACTAAACCACACTAAAACGTGACTGAACATTTTCACAAATTGATATATATCCATAATAAATAAAGTATTCTGTGGTCATTGGAAATTTGCAATAAATTTAATGCTAATGTTAATTTAAACAGCAAACTGTTGGAGCACTAATGTTAAGTAAACACCTCGTTCAAAAGAGGAAAATACTATTTAACTCGACACATTTCTTAATTAAATGAATAACAAATCACTCAGTGAGTGCTAACTTTTAAATATAATGATGAATATTTAAGTAAAATTACTTTAAATGCCAAATTATCACTTACCTTAAACAAATGATGGACGGGAAGACTGTTAAACTCGCATGGTTGTCCTGACAAACTGAAGTGTGGCGTGCAAGATGTCTGCCAGACCTGCGGTCAGTTTCGTGTGTTTTGCCACATGCAATCCCGAAGTCAGCCAGAGGTTGATATTTACCGATGTCAGCCACAGCTGAGCCTTATTAGGCTCTTATGTGTTTTTTGTTAACTGGCCCACATACTGCAAAAGAAGCTGTGAGCCAGAAGAACTTTCCCGCTTAATCTGAATGTATGGCAAAACATATATGGTAAGAATCTGGCCCATATCTGTTCAGCCATGCCATACCTGAGCCACATGTGCCAGATATTACCCAGATTTGGCCCAAGTGTTCTTGCTATCTGGGGATTATGTGAGCAAAAGGTTTATAAAAGATATTTTCAGTTTTCAACCAAAAGAAACAAAAACATTTCACATTTCACTTTACCTCTAGCAGACATCGCTGAATGGTGTTCAGTTTCATTAAATTGAATCTGAAAAATAGGCTATGCAAAAGTTTGCGCATCCTCTCTGCTTCTCCTTATTGTGAACCAGAAAGTAGCAACATCAACCTCAGAAGAACTTCCTAATGACTGGGGCCATACGGACCCTGTGGAAAATTTCTGTGCAAAAAAATAAATTATTAAATACACTTAGGGATCATAATATTCATTTCTTAACATTTATTTATCAAAAACATTTGGCTATTGTTCAATAACAGCAAATTAATGAACGTATACCCCCTGACACTGCTGTGACCATCCAAGAATTGAACAACATGGCTGAACAACTACCATCACCATATTTGTTAATGGGTGATTTTAATAGTCATAGCACATTTTGGAGAGGGAGGCATACCAACACCAAAGGAAGAAGAATTGAAGAGTTTATGCATACAAATGATTTATGCTTACTAAATGATGGTTCAAATACATATCTGCATCCAGGATACGGATCATATTCTGCTATAGATTTAACTATGTGTGAACCGCAAATAATAATTGACTTGTCATGGAAAGTTTGGAAAGATCTTTGTGGAAGTGATCATTTTTCATTGATTATAACATATATTGAAGAAGATATCCAACAAGACACTTCAAGATGGCAAATAAAAAAAGCAAACTGGAATATTTTCCAAACACTGTGTCATGAGAAGTTCAACATAGACTGGCAAAAACATCAAGATCCATTGTAGAAATTTACAGATATACTTATTGAAATAGCAGAAAAATCTGTTCCAAAAACATCAATAAAACCTCATCATAGAAAAAAATCCTTGGTTTAATGAAGATTGTAAAAAGGCTATTGCTGATTAATAAACATCCAACAACAGAAAATCTCATTAGACTGAAAATATCAAGAGCATATGCACGACGAATCATTAACAAAACAAAGAGGCAGAGTTGGAAACACTATGTATCAAGTTTTACATTGCAGACCCCAACAAAGAAAATATGGGATATGATAAGGAAGATGAAAAACAAAGGAGGATTACAAATACAACATTTGAAACTCCCAAATGAAGTATTAACAATGAAGCAGGATATTGCCAATAATTTGGCGAAGACATTTGAAAGAAATTCATCTTTAGAAAATGGTTTGCCTGAAATTAAATCAATACAAAGACAACAGGAACAAAGAAATATTGATTTTTCCTCGGATAACACTGAATCATATAACCAACCTTTTAATATGGAAGAACTTAAGCTATTAAAAATTCCAAAGATGCTGCAGTTGGACCTGATAAAGTTCATTATCAGTTTTTAAAACATTTACCTCAAACTGTACTACATATTCTACTGAATATGTTTAACAATATCTGGAAATCAGGAGAAATACCAGCCTTTTGGAAATAAGCTATAATTATACTAATACCTAAACCGGTAAAAGATCATTCCGATCCAAATAATTATCGTCCAATAGCACTTACCAGTTGCCTCTGCAAAACAATGGAATGAATGATTAATGATCGATTTGTGTGGACTTTAGAAAAAGAACAGAAGATTAATAAAAATCATTGTGGGTTTAGAAGAGGGAAAAGTACTCTTGATCATCTTATTAGATTACAATCTTTTGTATGAGATGGTTTTATTAAGAAAGAGCACATAGTAGCAGTCTTTTTTTGATCTGGAAAAGGCCTATGATACTACCTGGAGGCAGGGGCGCCGCTAGCAATTTTGGGCCCCATAAAAAAATATGAGGATGGGCCCCCTACTACCAAACTAGCTGTCCAAACTCTTTGTCTGCAATATAGTTATACTGACGTATGCGTTTTATTATTGATTTTGTCCACTACTTATCAGTATTTAGTAAGAGAGCGGCCATGACTGTAGCTAGCAGATGATTTATTGTTCAAATGTAAATGTAGCACAAAAACAGGAACAGTAATCAAATATTCACTGAAAATTTTACATTTCTAAACACACAAAACACCAGTGTGTAACTATTTAAATAACTGTACTGCAATAGTGTCTCATACAATGTGCAATACACTTTGATTAAGGATTTTGCATGCAAGAAGGCCAGGCGTTTGGCACTTGGAATTTAAGTTACTGTCAGGTTAATCAACAGACCGTTTCAAATGTATTTATGTTTTGTTTATTTGGTTTGCAGTGTGCTGGATTTTGCACTCTGTTAGTATAAATTTGTTTAATTTTTATTTTTTATTATTATTTGCTGGCGAGAAGGCCAGGGTTTTGCCATTTAAGTAATGGTCAGTTTAAACAAAAGAACATTTCTTATTTATGTTCTCATTGTAGTATAATTTTGTGTCTTATTAATTTAGTGTATAGTGTGTAATTTGGGATGAAGCTAATTAAATAAATGACCAAAAATACCAAATAATAGCCTACCTGGCATGAGTGTAAACGCATTCACCATCGGGAGGCGCTATAATCACTCTCACAGGAGAATACTGCTCTCACAATCCAAAATAAATGAAGTTATCCAACATGTGCGCGTGATAGCTCCGCCCCTTATGTTACGTGCTCAAAGCTTCGGTCGTTGAGTGTGTGAAGTGTCCATCATGACACACTTCTGTTTACCGTCTGAATGAGTGCATCATCCGGGTAAATAAAGTGCATTATTGTTAGAGTTTTCAGTGTGAACGCACTACTTACACTATTTATACTAAAAAAATGGCGTAGAATAGTGCATACGTATGCGATTTGGGACGCAGCTGATGTTAACCTCGAGGTCATTGCTGCTTTGACAGTTTACCTGACGATCGCACTCAACTCTCTTCCCGCTACTGACAGACTGAACCATACAGCGAAACGAGGGGGTTGCAATTTGACAGTGACAGTTGTGACAGACACGAGGGGCAGATATAAGCCGTATTTTTATTTTTTATTTATAATAAATTGTTTTACTTGTAATTTAGAGATACATTCATAATTTATATTACATTATAGTACTGTTATTAATTATAAAGCAGATCTCTGTGGGCCCCTAGAGTGCATGGGCCCTTAGAATCGTCCTAACTTTCCCCCCCTTAGCGGCGCCCCTGCCTGGAGGTATGGCATTTTAAAAGATTTACATGAGATGGGTTTTAGAGGATATTTGCCTAATTTTATTGCAATTTTTTTATCCAATAGAGTTTTTCGTGTGTGTATTAAAAATATGTTATCTGAATTGCATATACAAGAATCAGGAGTGCCCCAAGGAAGTATACTATCAGTAACACTATTTAGTATTAAAATTAATAATATTGTAAATGTTATTGGGAATAATATATTTCGTAGCTTATATGTAGATGATATTTGTATTTGTTATAAAGGGAAAAATATGAATACAATCGAGAGACAAATTCAATTATGTATAAATAAAATGTATGACTGGTCAGTCCTAAATGGTTTTAAATTTTCTAAATCAAAAACTGTATGCATGCATTTTTGTCTTTTAAGATCCATGCATTTAGATCCAGAGCTTTTTTTAGATAGAGAACCTATACAAGTTGTGAAAGAGGTAAAGTTCCTAGGAATGAGTTTTGACAATAAGCTGGACACTTATTAGATCAAAAATGGACTTTGGGAGCATAGTTTACGGATTTGCAAGGATATCATACATAAAGATGCTTGATACAGTACATTGTACAGGACTGAGACTTGCTCTTGGAGCATACAGGACCTCTCCAATTCAAAGTTTATACACAGCAGCAGGAGAAATGTCACTTTACAACAGAAGATTGAAATTGGCTCTCAACTATGCAGTCAAGCTGAAAGCTAACAAAGACAACCCACCATATTCTACAGTTTTCCAACCTCAATATCAGCACCTAAACGAAGCCAGACCTAGATACATCAGACCTTTCGGAATTCGAATAAAAACTCACTTGGAGAAGTTGGATATTAATCTGGAGATAATAACAGTCATGCATGTATACCCTATACCACCATGGTATATTAAAAAGCCATCTATTATAATGCACCTGTCTCAGTTTTAAAAAAAGGAAATCCACCCAAATGTTTATCAGGAAGAATTTATGAAGATACGATGCAGTCTACCAATGTATGTACCAGTGTATACAGACGGTTCAAAACCAGATGGACGAGTATCTGCTGCAGCAGTCATTGGTTCAGAGTGTTTCAGAAAGAGTATTCCAGGACAATGCTCAATATTCACAGCTGAAGCTTGTGCCCTGTTTTTAGCACTGGAACAAATAGAAAAAAAACAGCAACGCCAGTTTTTAATTTGCACAGATTCCATGTCCTGCTTACAAGCACTTGAGTCCATGAAAACTGATCATCCTATGATTTTTAGTATGATAAAAAGGTGGACCTTTTAAAGGAAAAAGACTTTTATATTATTTTTTGTTGGATACCTGGTCATATGGGACTCATTGGTAATGAACGCGCAGATAAAGCAGCTAAGAAAGCCTTACAGTTGAAAATAACAGAATGCAAAATTCCTGTGTCTGATGTAAAACCTATTTTAAATCTGTATATTAATGAGAAATGGCAAATGGAATGGGATGAGTGTAAAAATAGCAAATTGTATGAAGTGAGTCCATTTGTAAATGAAAGAAATAATTACAATTTTGAAAGTAGACATGACCAGGTTGTTCATACGAGATGTAGAATCGGACACTCAAGACTTACACATGCATATTTATTGAAAGGGGAAGAAAAACCTATTTGTGATCTGTGTAAGAATATTTTGACGATAAAACATATTTTAATAGAATGTGTATTTTTAAATGATATTAGAGAGCGTTTTTATTCGGGAAATATTTTAAGTGAAATGTTTGAAAAGGTGCCTTGTGGAGCAATTTTAGAATATTTATCTTTTATCAAACTAAAAGATTGTATATGACTCTTCTCTGTAATGTTGCTATTTGAGTGTCCTTGTATGTTTAAAAAAAATTGTTTACAATGTATGTTTAAAAAGCTGATATGATAATATATTGTATATTAAGTACATGTTTTGCCATGAATATAGCCAATGTTGCTGATATGGCATTAAAACTTAAATAAATAAGTATAGACTGTCTATGGAGAGCTCATTTAATAACTGGTGTTATGAAACACATCTCTGTTTATAAATAGGCTACAAAAAAATAAGTAAATAAATAAAAAGTGTGGCAATCAAAAAAAATAATAATTTAGCAGTAATTGATGGTTTAAACAATAAATTACATTTAGTTTGGTTTAAACATCAAATAAACTTTGCATGTGTGGAGTTCAGATCTCATTTAATTTCTTGGCTGTTAAATTTGGCAGTTAATAGCATTTTAACATTTGAAGTAGTGGGGATATGAAGGTACAGTGCTGCTAGTGGGGCAAGTGTTGGCATTCGATGTTCCCCACCACACCGGCATCACTCTTATCCGTCCGCATGCATCAATGCCATTTCTATGCAGAGACATTGCTTAGTGAAAGTACAACTTGAAGGTAATTTTTAATATCAGGTTTTAATCCAGATACCTTGGCTGGGAAAGACTGGGAAAACTTTGAAAAGTTCAGTGCAAGGGTGTTTCTCCATCACAGCCTGCAGCTTGTTTGAACATTCTGCCACTGCTTCCTTAAACAGTCCTGAACAAGTGTGCCTCTCCTTATCATTTAATTCCTTCAGTTGCTCCCTGGTGTTGGGATGACAATCCTTAACCTCTGCACTGCACCCATATTCAAACAGCATGCTTAGGTCCTCAAGCTGGCTCAAGGTGGTAGCAGCCATGGGTCTGGAGGTTTCTTCCAGCTTAGTAAGTGTGGCTAATAAATCAGAGCTGTGCTCAACAGTGAAGTTAGTCTGGTCTTGTAGCAATCTTCCATTCTCCTCTAACATTGCTTTAAGATCTTGCACAACTTTTATCCAGGCTTTCCATCTTGTCTGGACAGCGAACACATGCATGAGAGGAGAAAGACCCTGCTCCATCATTAACGTTCACTAAAGTTCACTGAAGTTAACTCAATCCATAAAAATTAGATCTGCTGCAACAGGTAGCTTTCCCACTGGCTGGAGGAGAACAGCAAGGACACAACGTCCACAAGCATCTATTGTTTCATCTGCAATCACATATACAGGACTTCTATGCACATCCTGCTTTATGTCCTCCAGATACTGAGGGAATAAGTGCGGAAGGTAGTCAGTTTTTTTTATAGAGGATTGTCAGCTTATTTACAAAATTTAATAAAGAAATGAACTCCTTTCTCTCAGCTGTAGATGGGGTTTTGGATAAACAGGAGACCAGTGTCTGAGAAAAAAAAAACTAAGAAAGTTAATTAAAACTCAAGTTGAAAGCGATGGTCTTGTAGCCCATTCCAGCCTTGTGTAGGTCCACAATCTTGTCTTTGAGATCCTTGGAAAGCTCTTTGGTCTTGGCCATGGTGAAGCGTTTGGAATCTGAATTGATTAATTTCTTCTCTTTTATACAGGTGACGAGCTGAGAGGACTGCCAATGTCAGCTCGTTACCTCTGTAAGATCTACCTGGGAGCCAGAGATCTTGCTGACGGAGAGGGGATCAAATACTTATTTCATTTATAGAAATGCAAATAAATTTCTAACTTTTTTGAAACACATTTTTTATTATTGTTGTGTCTCTCACTGTTCAAATAAACCTACCATTGAAATTATAGAAATCATTTCTTTGTTAGTGGGGCGAACTTACAAAATCAGCTGGGGTTCAAATAATTTTTTCCCTGACTGTATGTATATATGTATGAATGTATGTGTGTGTGTGTGCGTTTATGAATATAAATCTACAGATTTGCTTTTAAATTAACCATTAAAAATTTTCATTATTTAACTTGTCATTGGTAATAATGTCTGTGCATGTTTACACTATTAATTTGTCATTAACAGGAGGAACCTGAACTATTTCTCGAGTGCTTACACGGCAGCAGTTAGCGCTGTGGATCCAGATTCTGGGAATGGGGAGCTTTCTATTAAAGTTCCTTCTGAGCTCTGGAAGCAGGGGGATGGTGAGTAGAAAAAGCAGCCAAAAGTTCTAATTTTGAGTTTGGATAATTTGGAATAATTATGCCTGGCTTAGATTTGTAATGTCAGGACAAACTGCCAAGAATGGTTGTTATGAATGTCTGTACAAATGTCTGAAAAATTAATTAGCTAAGTGTGAAACCACCACCTGTAAAATGTTTACAACTATATAATATTTTGGAAATAAAACTGTAGAAATACATTAATTTTCAACTTCTAATTGTAATTAGCCTTCATACAAAGAAGAAGGTAAAAACCTTGTGCCATCAAATAAATAAAAAATTCAGATCTCATTAATGTGATGCATAGATAGGTATAGTTTTTTCTTCCTGAAGAAAGTTTTATTTGGGCTGAAATAAATGCAGATGAGACAAATAGATAGATAGATAGATAGATAGATAGATAGATAGATAGATAGATA
>CAIGQQ010034625.1:38130-54635 GCA_903798035.1 Danio albolineatus
ATAAAACACCTCTGGGGCATCCTGAAAAGGAAGGTGGAGTGTCCACCACCTTGGTGATGTTGTGATGGAGGAGTGGAAGAGGATTCCAGTGGCAACCTGTCAAGCTCTGGTCAACTCCATGTCCAACAGAATTAAAGCCGTGCTGGAAAATGATGGTGGCCACACAAAATATTAACTTTTCAATTTTTTTCTAAGGGGTGTACTCACTTTTGTTGCCAGGGGCACTTTTTAGTGACACTTAAGCAGTCTCGCTATTCTTTTATTTTTATTTTTTTTTTTATAGACAATACCTGTGGCTATGGCTCAACTCAGAGATGTTCAGAACCTTTGTCCCCGGGAGGTCCTGAGCTTCATACTTGACCTTATTAAATACAATGACAACCGGAAAAACAAGGCAAGTGATTAAATGGGAACATTTTGGCATATCCTTGGTAAAAGCATGTGCTTTTTTTTTCAGTATATTGCTGACTTTTTTTTAACCTAAAATAACTATTGGTCGTCTAATTTCCCACCACAGTTTTCTGACAATTACTATCGAGCTGAACTGATCGATGCCCTGACAAATTCACTGACTCCTGCTATTAGCATTAATAATGAGGTACGCACAGTGGACAGCTTGAATGCAGATGTTCGTCTGATCTTGGAGGAAATCACGCGCTTTCTCAACATGGAAAAACTTCTGCCAAGCTACCGTAACACCATAACTGTCAGGTGTGTTTTTCTGCATATGTTTTGTAGAAATTAATTTTAGGTTAATTTCCAAACCCATAAACATAGCATGCTTTTTTTAAGCAGTATTTAGTGTATATTTGTGACTGTCAAACAGTGTGAGGGCCTTTTTAACAAATGTTCCATTCCCAATTACTTATTAATTAGTAATTACATTTGTGATCTGGGAAAATAAAGAAATTAATAATTAATCAATATTACATAACAAAAATCTTTTAAAGCACCTTTTATCTAAAAAAAAAAAGAAAAGAAGATTACTTCCAAGTAGACCATTGTTGGTGAATAATGTTTTTACTTCATTCAAAGTTAAATTAAAAAATATATATATTTTTTAAAATATTTACTATTTTCAGGTTAGAAATGTCAGCCCATGCATCCCCAAATGTATGACTGTAACAGTAACAGCAGCAAACCTAGAATAGAATGTCTACACTATTTTGAAGCTGCAAAAGTGATCAGAAGTGGATGAAGTGATACAGTGTTGATGAAGTTGTTTCAAATGAATGTTGTGCATTGTATTTTAGATTATCTTATTACTGTGAGAATTTGATGTGTTCCATTTCTGATTCGATTATAATAACATGGCATGGCAATGCTACAATATATGTTTCCTCTTTGCAATAACATATTGTATTGATTTTCTCAATTCTGTATCATAGTTGCTTGCGAGCCATTCGGATGCTACAGAAGAATGGACATATCCCCAGTGACCCCAGCCTTTTTAAGTCCTACGCTCAGTATGGCCACTTTGTGGATGTGAGGATTGCCGCACTGGAGGCTGTAATAGATTATACCAGAGGTACATGCTAATTTATACTAAACTAAACAATCTCTCTCTGTCTTTCTTTTTCAGGTTGCTAGTTAGAAAATTAGGACCTAAATTTAAAGATTTTTTTTATACTGATAAATTATCCCCAAAGAAAATTTAGTAGTTTTTAAAAAAATCATAAAAAGGCATCAAGTAGCTTTTGAAATAAATATTTTAGCAGATTGACTTAGGCTACAAATGTGCAGTTCCAAATAGGGCTGGACAATAAATAAAAACAAAATCACAATTAATCAAAAGCTGCAATTATCAGTAACTTGTCATTGGAAGCAATGATCAGTAGTAAACCTTTCCCAGAGGCCGGAGAGTGCAGAAACTCCCAACAGCCGTGAAGAAACAAGATTTCATAGGGCTGGGCAATTAATTGAAAAATAAAATGTCGAAATCGACATTAGGAGCCTATAATCGCTTCAAATTTTCTAGGTCAATTATTTCAATTGCTTTCCCTACTATGTGTGGAGTCATGTGATCCCGCTCTTTATACTTCTGCTTCAAGTGCAAGGATATGGTCCAGCGCAGTCTTCATGCGGTTTATACCCCTCACTGTGGCTGACTCCGACACTTACACAAACACCGCCAGCTAGCATTTCGGAAGTGTTATTGCAGAGAACATGAAACAGCATGAAGAAGTATAAATGCATGGCTACGTGCAAGACATACTGTTAAGGCTGATTTATACTTTTGAAGCCACATCTGATCTCTAGTCAAGCCTTACTTTACGCTACACCGACTATGATTGTAAGCTGCGCCAGAGATGCTTCGAGACGGCATAATTTCCATTACATTAAAATTCTTATTTGCTTTAAAATATCACTTACTGGATAGACAAGAGTTATTTTATTTAGAAAACATACTGCTTATTTTCTACTTTTAATATGAAAAACGTTAAAAATATTTTATTTTGTTTTAAAGTTATTTATTTTTAATATATTTTTTTTTTTTTCAATTTGACTAATCATCACATGATTACGGAATGATTTATTTCAAACACCTGGCCGTAGTAAGTGTAGAGTATTTTGCAGTGTTTCCCCTACCATAGGATTAGCGGGGCGCCCCGCCCTCCCAACGGCTTTTCCCGCCCCCCTTTAAAGTCAAGTTAATGTTTTTCTAAATGTTTTGTAAATGTTTTTCTTCTTTTAATAAACAAGCTAAATAGCCTATGCAGGGCTTAATTTGTGCCGAAACACGCTGGATCCGAATCCGGCATCTCTGAAATCTGATCCAGCACCTCATTTTACCTGTCCCCCTATCAAAACCGCCCTCCTTCCCTGTCCGCTGTTCACTTTCACCTTTTTCCGCGACTCCCCGAGTCCCCATCTCATCTCACTTTCGCCCGCGGCACCCCTCCAGCATCCAACGCCCCGCCATCCACCCATTTACACAAAGGCATTTCTTTTCTGTCTCTACACGTCGCGCGCTTACAAATCTCTGCTCTCTGAATCGCGCACGGTCGAGTCCCACACAGCCACTCTCTGAATATCAGAATGTCATCTGACAGCAATAACGTTGTTTTGAAGGGAAATTTTGCTTTATCAGTTGTAATTAGTTGTACTCCATGTCCACTGCATTTCCGGCCATAGAATATTAAATAAATTATTTGTATTGCTAACTTTTAACTAAACTTTTAATCCTTTACGTGTCATAACATGTCATAACATAACCACGACCGGCACAAGGTTACGTCAAACAACGAAAATTTGATCATGATTACGCTGACGATACGTAACACACGTGGATTTTGGCTGGCTAGGATGTCGCGTCAACCTACAGAAAACAGAAAAGGCTTGTTTGAGGTGCGCCCGGTGCGCCTCGCCTTGACTGCAGTGTAGACGGGAGCTTGCGGCTGCAGTAAGAGGAGGGCTCAAAAAATACATCAGAAGTCGGACACTTCCCGAATCTCACTGTTTTGCCGCCTGGAAACGTCACCAGTGGCGGAGATCGCGGACGAATGACCTTAAGAAATATTATAACTTATAGTAAATATTAAATTGTTTTTGAACATGTTTTTTTTCAGTATTTGGTTATGTTTATAGTTGCTGTAATACTATATAGAGTTTAAATAGGCTATATTTATAATATGCATATGGTTCAAAAACACTATAGTATTCCTGTAAGTTACAATAGTATTTTTTTAATGTGGGAGTGGATGCAATTGAAATATCAAAAAGATGGCCAGAATCACAGAAGATGAACAGCTCATTTACTTAAAAGGTTGAACTGTATTTAAAATATACATCTGTAAAAATGTACCACTGTATTCAACAGTGGTAAACATTAAAAGAATCAACAAATAAACAGCTTATACAGCAAGAAAGCTTTCAAGAAATCTAATTTGGCTACATTATAAATTAAGTAACTATAGCAAGATGCTTTTGAGTGACATGTATATAGACAGGTCATGACAAATGTTTGTTTGTTTGTTTTGCTAGAAATGTCCCTTGAATTTGCCATTTTATTAAGCAAGTGGTATAAAGGGAAATACTACTGAAAACAAAATTAATAACCCTCTTGTGAAGTTTAAAGAAAAAAATGTATTGCATGTATTGCAACAGATTTAGTTAGCACATCCCCCCCCCACCCCCCAACCTGTAAACCTAGGGGAAACACTGATTTTCACGTGCTTTCAGATAAAATGGCAACAAAATGGCAAAGTTCACTGAGAAGCTGTCATAGTTGCAGAACAATTATCTTTGATTTTAAAATCATCTACTGTTATACACATGATTTTGCATAGCTTGTCAGTGAACTTTGCTCTGTGTATTAAATGCTGCACTATCTGAAAGCACGTGCTGGATTTACTACTGATTACAGAACAGGCTTTACTGACGAAATGCTTGTGTACACATACAGTACTTGCACACATTTGGTTAATCGTGCAGCCGTAGTCCAAAAACAATTTGATTACATGCATTATTATTATTTATTTATTTTATTTATTATTTTCCTGTTTAGTAAAATATTTTATAAATAAGAAGTTAACATAGCCAGCAGATGGTGGTAAAGATTTAATTAGAAATTCTTTAAGTTTATTTGAACATCTGGCAGTCATTCTTTATGAAAAACTGTATTAATGCTTCACATGGTTACTGCAAAAGGCACATTCTTTCATTTGAAAGAACGAAGCACTGAACTTTTGTGTGCATGTGCATTTTAAACATTGTCAGGCATTTAGCAGTCTGTATGGAAGTTGGGATGATCATTACACTAGCACGAAAGAGTAAAATACAATTTTCTGGAAAGTGATTTACAGTACACAAAATTAGAATTTTATATTCTGTGTATTGACAGTTGATAGGAGTTCAAGTGAACTGCAGTGGCTTCTGGATTTGGTACAGAATGACCCAGTCCATTACGTAAGGTCAGTAAAGATATCAAACACTTTTTTGCTTTGTGCTATTTTTTTCCCATTTACAATTTCGTTGCTTTCCTCTTCTATATCCTATTCAACATCAACTGTTACTGTCATGCACTTATGAGAAAACGACTGATTGACTTCATAATTAATGTATGTAAATGTCTTAATTGATCTCTCACTGCTTTACTGTGTTTACCTCATGGTTTGTACATATTTTTTATGTGGTGCCTAGATGCACTATGGGTGCATCTGGTAAGTTTTCATTTTGCACTTAGATGCACTTTGTGTTAATCATGAGGTTTTTTTTTTTTGTGAAAAATTTGCACACTGGCAACTCAACAGATTTTACAGTTTGTACTTCTCTATTTTTAGTCATTACTGCGAGTGAAATGGTTGCACTGTTGCCCTCCTTAACACAAAAGCTTTATAGCATGCAGTTATTACAGACTGTTACTAACATTTTATTGTCATGTGAATTCATAAAAAAAAAACTGTAGCATGTGTTTTGAATATAAAAGTTTGTGTATACTATTGATCCTCAATGTTTAACTGCTCTATATTTTTTAAATTTCAATTTTAGACCTCAGTTATTTTCTGCCCTGTTTTAGGCATGAGATTCTCAGCATGCTTGCCAAGAATCCACCTTTCACCAAAGCAGCAGATTCATCATTGTGTAATGAGGCTTTAGTAGACCAACTGTGGAAGCTGATGAACTCAGGTAAAACACATTTTTATTAAGCATTTTTTCAATTTGGTTTGTTTTAAGAAAGACCTTCCGAAATTATTTCATGTGTTCTTCCTCAAAACACTAGGACCACTTTTATGTGCTCTGTGATTTATTTTAATTCTATTTTCATGACCAGTTGGGGACTATTGGCCTTAAACACAGGAAATTGTGAAAGCAGCAGTTTAATTGCCGTTTAACTTGCTGATTTCAAATCTGCTTTTGATTAATGAATGCCTCTTTGGAATAGGCATAGTTTTTTGAGGAAAAATGGTCTTTTTTAAAAAAAATGGATTGTATTGAAACTCAATTATTGTAATTTGAGGTTTGGAGAAACTATTGGCAGTACAGCTGCAACGGCGTGTTGCACCAACCCTAACCCTGATCCATCTAATCCAATGGTTCTCAAACTGTTACCACTAGTGGTACGCAGGACTTCTTCCAGTGGTATGCGGAAAAATCTCTGAATAATAAAATAATAAAATGAAAACACTTTTAAAACCCTTTGACGCGTCCGATAACACTGTGATCAGACAGCATTGGCTGTTCCCTGAAGCGTACGAGTACACCGGAGTGCTTAGAATGTTTACTTTAGTGCATCGCGTCATCAAACGTTAAAAAAAATCATACTGCTTGGTGCGGAGGAAGAAAAAGAGGCGCGCTCTGGCGGAGGGTTGTGAAGAGGAGATACACACGCGCTAGTGAAGCCCTTCAGCAGACCAGTCCTGTTGTGTTGGGATTTCAGTTACTAACTCGGGAATACTGCACGTATGAATTATCCCCCATCCGCCAGTAACAGTTCTCATCGGTTTCACACGCGAGTTGCTATAGTAACTATAAACGTTTGGGAGAAGCGCATTCATTTCGAACTGTGATCAAAACTGACTAGAACTACCTGTACGTTGCACACCCTCCAGCCAATCAGAATCAAGAATATCAACAGACTATGGAATTTATGCATTAATCACTGGCTTTTCAGACACACACAGGCCTACTGTAAATGACGAGCAGTAAGCAGATCTAATTTCTAAGTTAAATATGTAATTCCGAATCGTATCAAAATACAAGTTAACGTTTAGATATCAAAGTTATGTTATATGTACATGCAATATATTTCTCAAAAGGTATAAAAAATGTATGTTTATACGTATATGACATATAACCTATATTTATCAGGTCCAAGCAACATTTGCAGGTTTTGATGAATAGGCTACTATACATTAATACTTTACAAGTACAGCAGTTTTCTTTTATTTAAGAACAGTGCCATTTTTAAATCACTTTTAAAAGCACATTTTAATTTAAATGGTAAAGTTATTTTTTTACTCTGCAAGCACAGTTAATGTTCAAACTATTTATAATGTGTAAAGTGGCTGACAATAATACATATTCTTAATAAAAGGAATTGATTTGTCTTTTTTTTAACTGTGCAGTGCTGTCGCTGCCTAATTAGGCCTTCTACGCTACTGTATTTCAATACCGGTCATTATGGTGGTACTTGGAGAGGCAATTTTTTTTCTGAGGTGGTACTTGTGGAAAAAAGTTTAAGAACCACTGATCTAATCAATATCTTTAAGATTACGAGAAACTTACAAGTAATTGTAATGTAGAGCTAAACTGTACATTGCTGTGGCTCTCCAAAGAAGAGAGTTTGAGCATTTTTAAGCATTTTATTTAAACCTACAATTTTCAATATGCCCTACTTTTATTTAATTAATGAGAGAATGTAAAAATCTATAGTCATATGTATAAAGCCTTTTGCATTGTCTGGTGTTTGTTACCTAATAAATCTGTATCTTGTTCTTTGAATTTTTCTGTAGCCATTTTTTTTCTAAACATAGCACATACCTTACTGTACCAACTCTAAAACCATGATAAATGCCGTACCATGAGTAGATTGAACCGTTGCACCCCTAATCTGAACTTCAGTAATCATGACTATGTGCCATATACCAAAGTAAAGCTGAGATTCTCCCATTTTCAGTAATATATAACACATTTATGGTCATATTCTTAAACTTTTAACAGGTCTACTTTTTATGATGTGAAGGTCTAAAAAGCATGAAAAACATTTTAACTATTCGATGTGGTACAGCAGTTTTATTTGTAAAAGTAGAAAATGTTAATAAATATAAAATGTCAACCTTTCTGGCCTATAAGCTATAGTTCATGATACGTTTTATAACAGATGTACTAAATGCATACAAATAGGTTAAATTCAGTATTTATCATGTTATAAGTCTAAATAAGGTGCTGTATCTCAAAACCTTGATATTTAATCTATCATTTACTGCAATAAATAAAAAGTACATTTTAAAAAATGTTTTATGCAAGTTTGACACTCTTTTGTTATTAGAATTACATTATTCCACTTTAGTCGGGGTTTTACAAAGGGGGTAACATATATACAGATGGATTCTTGACCACTGATTGATTAAAAATCTCTGTGCCTCTTTGTGTACCTCTTTATGTGTCTCAGGTACCTGCCATGACTGGCGTTTGCGATGTGATGCCGTGAATCTATACTACACTTTATTTGGGCTTACTCGACCCTCCTGTCTGCCGCTGCCAGAGTTAGGTCTCGTACTGAACCTGAAGGAGAAAAAAGCTGTTCTCAACCCCACAATCAAGTCTGAGCAGGTCCCTGGAGTCCCAGAGATGACCCCTAGCATGACCTTCATCAGCACTGTAATTCTAATTTAAATCCTTTTGTTACCACTGACCTATTTTCCCCCAGGAATAACTGCTTAAAAATGTTATAGAAAACTTGCGTTTTTATCTCATGGTGCTATTTTTCAAGTAGTTAAAGCAAACATATTTTGCATAATTTTCTAATTAAGTAAATATTTAAAATAAAAAAATGTTTACATTACAAACAACATAATCAGCTAATTTATGTATTAAAGGGGAGGTCCACTACTATTTCATATTTTAAACTTTAGTTGATGTGTAATAAAGCTGTGTGAACATAAACAACATCTCTGAATGTAAGACGCTCAAAGTTCAGTGCAAAGGGAGACATTGGCTTTTACAGAGCTAGGGCTGATTTATACTTCTTGCGTCAATTGTACGCGTAGCAAAAGCAGCACATACAGTGCGCAGAAGTATAAATGCACAACAGCGTGCGTTGCATGCACCGTGGGTCACGGCGATCACTCAACGCAGAAGTATAAACCAGGCTTTAGTTTAGGAAAGCCTATGGCGAATTAAGTTTAGGGACTACAAAAATATACATCTGGGCTTGTGAAATCACAAGGGCTACCGGTTGTGTATATTCACCACGCACCAACACCCTGCGCAGTGAAGGGGCATGGCCAGAGGAGCTGTAATATTATAGCAGAGAAAGCTAAAATGCAGTCCAAGCGCAGCTATTTCCACCGAGCTTGTTCTGTTTCTGTATTTCGGCCTCCAAAGGACACGACACAAAAAGAGAAGTGCTTACAGTTTCATTTTAATGATGTTCCAGAGAGTTATTGATAATATACAGCTAGCATTTGACAAAGGACAGTTTGCAGAATCTCTCCCAGTTCAGTGCTGGATTCGGCTAAAAACTCCTCCAACCGATGAAGCTGTGGATTGTGAGCCACAACCTTTAAGTATTTTTATTTGTTAAAATTTATCAATTACGTGCACAGTTTCTAGCGTTAACGGTATGTTGTAGCGATGATGTAAACAACAGCAAATGCTGTTTGGCACCACTAACAATTTCGTTCAAATTCATATTTATCAGTCAAACTGCTGTAAACACGCACAATCTTTAGCAGCGTGTGCAGTGTCTTTGTGCGGCCACTTTCAGTGTCTCTCTATGTGAACACTTTCAATCTCTCTATGCGGACGCTTTTTGTGCATTCTACATCTCAAATAACAAATTCACAAAAGATATGAGAAAGTTTTGTGTTGCTTCCATATGCTTATTTTGAATATATGTGAAAGACACTGGTCAGATTTTATATTATGGCCCGTTTCCACTGAGTGGTACGGTACGGTTCGGTACGCTTTTTAGGCCGTTTACACTGTCTTAAGGCGTACCGTACCGAACCGTACCGTACCACTTTTTAGTCACCATTTGCAAAGGGTCCCAAGCGTACCAAAGCGAGCCGTAAGGTGGAGCTAGACGCGCAGCTGAACGCCATTGGCTTACAGAGATACGTCATTTGCTCACGCAACAAGCAGAATGAAAACAAAGGACCCGAAATGTTTAATACACAGCCGAGAGACAATGCTCCGAAATAATATCAGCATATAATAACGAGCCATGGTCGACCCGAGCTCAAACAAACCTTGTCGTCATCTTGAACGGCCACAAAGCCGAGAGAAGAGCAGATTCTTATGGGTTACGAGCCCATAAGCGCGAGCGTGAGGTTTTGCTTGTCTCTTGTGCTCACGTGCACGTCAAAGTTCCTAACCTGGACTATTATATACTCGGAATGACGGAGTTACTCTCTAACGAGAGAATAATGACGGAGAGGCTACATGTACTGGTGAAGATTAAAGACACAGATGAGGGGTTTGCACAGACGGGGCTATATTTCGTATTGTTTTTGAACCTAAATAAGGCATACATGTCTGCTGTGTGTAGTTTTTCTGTAATTTGGTAACATCGGAGACTGTGTGGGGCTGTATGTGTTCATATATGCTGCATTTATTTATTTATTTGATATAATCGCGGACCGTAGGCTATTTCGCATCATTGATCTGCAGTTATAATCAGATCATGTTCAGTCAGTAATGACATTTTTACACCAGTGTTTATGTCTATAATAAAGCATCTGTTTTGTGAGAAGTGCTTCTCGTATGATTTTTGAACGACCCATAAAGCTTTACTGTAGACATTTCCTAGAGCGAAAATGACGTCGACAAACTTTCTGTCGTACACCACGCCCACCAAAAGAGTACCCTTTTGCAGTGGAAACGCAAGCCTGATAAAGGTGACCCGTACTGTACCACTTAGTGGAAACGGGCCATTAGAGAGCAGGCGTGAGGTTCAAAAGCGCGTGCTTATAGGGGTGTTACATGGTGATGTGGAGCCAATCTGCAAATCACAGCACATGATGTTAGCTGACCAATCAGAGTCTCTGAAGGACAGGCCTTTCAGAGGAACTAGGAAATATATCGTTTTCATGTTAGCTGAGTAGCTGTGTATAATCAAAGTAAGATGTATAAAAAATAACGTGATTTTCTACAAGTATGAGCACACGTTGCTTTGCATCTTATAAACACAACCAAGCCTTAAAAATACACTGTGGACCACCCTTTAAATTGTCGTAAACTGCCAAACACATTTATTAGAGATTTTAATATGTATAAAGTATATAGGCTACACATTGCTGAAAACAGTTATGATTTGATCAGGATGTGGAAATTGGTTAAGTTGAAGCAACATCACATGATATGAGGTCACTTTTTTATTTTAATCACTGTATGAAAGGGACTATTGGCAAAAAAAAACAAACATTTTTTTACTGACTGTTTTCTGCACAAAAACTGCAAGGTTACTGATATTAGTTTTGGACAAAGCTGTAACACTGTTCTACACAAAGCTGACCATATGTAGCTAATTAAAAATAGGCATTTTTACGTATAATTATTACTTGATTAAAAATGTTTTGTAATTATTATTATTATGAATCCTTTTCAGCTGAAGGAAGATCATGTTGTCATGGATCCAACATTGAGCGGTGTAGCCATGGCACCTCTGAGTTTCAAGAGGAAGGCAGAGACTCCAGTAGGTTCAGCCCCTGAACCTGGGCAAGTTTTACAAGAGGAGCCCAGTGCTAAAATATCACTGAAGAGCAGAGTGAGTACCCAGCTCTGAATATCATTGTTAGAGGGTGTTAATACCTAGGTTATTTGTTTTAGAAATAACATCTTGATTATTTTAATTGTAAGTATTGAGAGCCAGATATACTGAAGACAAATACTCACACTGTTGCTTTATCTGCTAAACAGTGTCTGCCTATCCCAATTCAACTTTGTGCCTCTACCCCTTCCCCTTGGCCCTTGAAAAACATAGTGTGAAGGGGGAGGGCTTCAAAATGTATCCCTAGGAAATGGTACACCAGTACAACACCTGCACACATCATCATATGTCATCACAATCTCTCGCTTTATGTGAGATTGACGATCGCGACTGCTGTAGTTATTCCAGTTGCATTGTTTTTTTGTTATTTGTCTATTATCAAGAAATCACTGAAGGTGTATATCATGTTATCATTACAATATAATGTGGCAATAAGATCGTAACTGTACTGCGCATTTACACCGAGGCCATATTCATCTATGTTGACAAACAAAAACAGCATTAACATTATACCAGATGCTGTAAAAAGCTCAATCTCAGCCACTAGACTTTTCTTACAGGGTACTAGAGTGTCATTGAGTGACAGAATGTTGTGGGACTACTGTATTGGAATTATTAATTAATCCATGTTTTTATTTATAATTTTAGTACTGACCTGTGTAAGGTATTTTATATTAAAGATGACTACATATAGTTCACAAGACAAAATGTCCTGCAGATTCTTCAGTTTTCCAGCGTCTTTTGCAGATTTGAATGCTATCGTGGAGTGACTGCATGATTGTAAGATCTATCTGTTTACAGTGAAGATTTCGAATGCTCACTGATGCTCCAGAAGACATTGTGTTTCCTTCTGAAGCATCAGTGAGTATTTGTATCTATTCAATAGTTGTGTTTAAGTGTATGCTATCCTTTGCAGTGGGTTATTTTATTAATTTGAGCTGTGCTTTTTGTCTTGTGAACAATATGTGAACATCTTGTTTAAAAAAGTCTTACTCAAGACGGTACTAAATAAAATGGAATTATACAGTAAGTTATTTGAACAGATTCTTCGAGGGGTACACAAACTTTCAAGCAGAACTATAACTTTTAAGGTGAAGAAAAAAATCTGCATAGTCAATCTACTCAACATTAGGAAAATTTAGCAGTGTAATTTTGTAGTGTACTGTAATGTTTTTAACTTGTGTCAGTTTCCCACCCAGGAGGAGGAAGACATTGATATGGACACAGTTCATGACAGCCAGGCATTCATTTACCACCACCTGAACATGTTGGAGAGGCCTTCAACCCCAGGCATGTTAGAAATACACACAAATTTTACAAAACACATTTCCAGAAATCTGGTTAAATCAGTCTGATCTTTTAGTCTGTCATTTGGACTTTTCCCTTTTAATGTTACTTTTCTCTCACCTTTTCATAGGAAAAGAACCATCTTCAGTAGAGCAAGCAATATTGTCCATGCCAGGAACACCCATGCCCACGCTGAGCAAAGAGAGCACGTCCTCCAAACATGGAGATCACCACCACCACCATCATCATCATCATGAGCACAAGAAAAAGAAAAAGAAGCATAAGCACAAGCATAAACACAAACACAAGCATGAAAGCAAAGATAAAGACAGAGAATCTCACACGTTTGTTAACAGCCCTGCCAGTGGTCTTTCCATTCGCTCTCCATCTCTGTCTGACTGAAAGCATGTTTAAGGGCTTCTAATATTTTTCAGAATGTGTGTTTGTTTTACACATTGTTTTCAGTGCTTTGATGGCTGGAGAGTCGTTACACCCAACATGTGCTAGGCCAGTGCTTCAAAAAGTAGTTCAATTAAAAATTCTATACTTTAAAATGAGTGGTGACAGAATCCTTTAAAACTTTCTTATTATTAGTGCTTGTTTTTAACCATCTTATTTACTGTTTGTGTAAATCTGATGCGCACTGTAAGGAAAACGCAGTCTACTTGTTTGTGGCCTCTTAACAGCATGCATTTACACATTTGCCAGTCGCCACCAATGATCACTGGGATTAACTACCTACTACATCCTCTGTTGGTAGGCTACTTGTCATCTTTTGTATCTAACTTTTATGAGGGAACATTTTACTCAAACATTACTGTTTCTTTGACATTTTAACTTGTCATTTTACCAGTTTAGCCTGTTTTTATTTTATTTTTGTAAAATTACACTATTGTAATTTTATCATTTATTAATACAATTGCTGTTTTTTTCAGTGTTTATGTTTTACATTTGTAAAAAAATTATAAAGAAATTTTGTGCAGCTTTGGTGTAAGCTTTGTATTTTTGTTGTCACAACAATAATAATAAGTAATAATAATCTGGTTAAATGATATATGCTCTGCTAAAGGTTTTCCTGCCAGACCTGCAAATTCAACTTTAGGTTACCTGAAACAGCACAACGATTTTGGACTATTTCTCTTTAGGACTGTTTCAGTGATTCAAGTCAGGACTCTGGGCCACTCCAGATATATTTTCTTCTGTTGAATCCATTCTGTTGTTGATTTGGTCTTTACATACTTTTTCAATCCTGCACTGTGAATATTTACATGTTGTGTTTATATATATATATATATATATATATATATATATATATATATATATATATATATATATATATGCTTTTTGTGTATAGATAGATAGATAGATAGATAGATAGATAGATAGATAGATAGATAGAGACAGGGAGTGCAGAATTATTAGGCAATTTTTGAGGATTAATTTTATTATTGAACAACAACCATGTTCTCAATGAACCCAAAAAAACTCATATCAAAGCTGAATATTTTTGGAAGTAGTTTTTAGTTTGTTTTAGTTTTAGCTATTTTAGGAGGATCTCTGTGTGTGCAGGTGACTATTACTGTTAATAATTATTAGGCAACTTAAAAAACAAATATATACCCATTTCAATGATTTATTTTCACCAGTGAAACCAATATAACATCTCAACATTAACAAATATACATTTCTGACATTCAAAAACAAAACAAAAACAAATTTAGTGACCAATATAGCCACCTTTCTTTGTAAGGACACTCAAAAGCCTGCCATCCATGGATTCTGTCAGTGTTTTGATCTGTTCACCATCAACATTGCGTGCAGCAGCAACCACAGCCTCCCAGACACTGTTTAGAGAGGTGTACTGTTTTTCCTCCTTGTAAATCTCACATTTGATGATGGACCACAGGCAGGGGCGCCGCTAGCAATTTTGGGCCCCATGAAAAAATATGAGGATGGGCCCCCTACTACCAAGCTAGCTAGATGATTTATTGTTCAAATGTAAACGTAGTACAAAAAAAGGAACAGTAATCAAATATTCACTGAAAATTTTTACATTTTTATGTGCATATATACACAAAGTTGAAGTCAGAATTATTAGCCCTGTTTATTTTTTCACCAATTTAACACATTTCTAAACATAATAGTTTTAATAACTCATCTCTAATAACTGATTTCTTTTATCTTTGTCATGATGACAGTAAATAATATTACACTGGATATTTTTCAAGACACTTCTATACAGCTTAAAGTGACATTTAAAGGCCTAACTAGGTTAACTAGGCAGGTTAGGGTAATTAGGCAAGTTATTGTATAACAGTGGTTTGTTCTGTAGACTATCGAGAAAAAAATTGCTTAAAGGGGCTAATAATTTTGACCTTAAAATGGTTTTTAAAAAATTAAATACTGCTTTTATTCAAGCCAAAATACAACAAATAAGACTTTCTCCAGAAGAAAAAATATTATCAGACATACTGTGAAAATTTGCTCTGTTAAACATCATTTAGGAAATATTTAAAAAATAAAAAAAAATAAAGGGTGGCTATTATGTGTATGTGTGTATATCTGTATGTGTGTGTGTTTACACACGTGCTTGTGTGAGTACATGCAGTAAAGTAATACAGACAGAATTCTGCAGATTTATTACATTTAAATTACGCCATTCACTATGGGCTCTACTTTAACAATCTAGGCTCAAAAGACTGGCTTGAGGAGCATTCTGGCTATGACATATTTAAAACATACATAATTAATTCAAAACTTGTCTGTATGGACATTGAGATATTGTTTTACACTATTCTGCTGATATGATATGAGTTTGACTAATCAGTTATATTACTAGAAATGGTCCACGGGGCAAAAAAAAAAATTTAATAGATCATTATCTTTCAAGGAAACCTAACTTGATAAATTTAAAGTTTTGTCTTTCAGTTTTATGTTTGCTTTGCTGTTATAACTAATATCATTCTACATAATCAACATTGTGGAAAAATAGCAGTCATTTAATAGTGGCCACGTCAACAATTAAGTTAATATCATAGTGAACTTAATACTTAAACGCAGACTGCAATGCACATGCTATTTTTAAAGGCAGGATCTCAGTTACCTGCTCCTTCAACTCTGGGGAACTTCATAGGGAAGAGCGGGTGAGGCCGTATATATAAAGAGCTCATCATTAGCTAAATAAATTAAACTAGCGGCGCTATCATTACCGCAAAAAGAAAGCTCTGTGAATAGACATAACGTTACCTTTCTTTTCAAAAAACGGTGATAGCAACTGCCGTCCCTTTTTCTCTCTCTCTGCTTTTTGTAGCCTCTCTTTTCGTTTTTGATGACCGGATTTAATCTGTGTTAACCATCGCTGCTTTGACAGTTTACCTGACGATCGCTCTCAAAGTATCAACTCTCTTCCCGCTACTGACGGTCTGAACCATACAGTGAAAGGAGGGGGGTGCAATTTGACAGTGACAGACACGAGAGGCCGATATAAGCCGTTTTTTTCTAATAAATTGTTTTACTTGTAATTTAGAGATACATTAATAATTTATTTTACATTATAGTATTGATATTAATTATAAAGCAGATCTCTGGGGGCCCCTAGAGTGCATGGGCCCTTAGAATCGTCCTAACTTTCCCCCCCTTAGCGGCGCCCCTGACCACAGGTTCTCTATGGGGTTCAGATCAGGTGAACAAGGAGGCCATGTCATTAGTTTTTGTTCTTTTAGACCCTTTCTTGCCAGTGTAGGGGTCCAAGCTACATTAAATAGACCGATAAGGGATTTATTAG
>CAIGQQ010034625.1:60125-78124 GCA_903798035.1 Danio albolineatus
ACAAGGCCCCACAAGCTCATCTTTGATGATACCAGCCCAAACCAGTACTCCACCTCCACCTTGCTGGCGTCTGAGTCGGACTGGAGCTCTCTGTCCTTTACCGATCCAGCCACGGGCCCATCCATCTGGCCCATCAAGACTCATTTCATCAGTCCATAAAACCTTAGAAAAATCTTGAGATATTTCTTGGCCCAGTCTTGACGTTTCAGCTTGTGTCTTGTTCAGTGGTGGTCGTATTTCAGCTTTCCTTACTTTGGCCATGTCTCCAAGTATTGCACACCTTGTGCTTTTGGGCACTCCAGTGATGTTGCAGCTCTGAAATATGGCAAAACTGGTGGCAAGTGACATCTTGGCAGCTGCACGCTTGACTTTTCTCAGTTCATGGGCAGTTATTTTGCACCTTGGTTTTTCCACACGCTTCTTGCGACCCTGTTGACTATTTTGAATGAAACGATTGACCATATTTCACTGCGGCATGTGGGCCAAGTAAACGCTGATTGTGTGGGCCAGAGAATTAAATCTTGATTGTTTACTGGATTAAGATAAAAGCAAAAGAGGATGAAAACAGGAAGATGGAAATGACTGTGTATTGAAATATTTCTTTAATATTTTAAAGGATTTTCAATGTGGGTCAAGACTGGCCAAACTTACGTGGCCCACAAATAAATTTTTAACATCTGGGCCAAATACTACATTTCACACGTCTTGTCTGCCTCCTTAAAGACAGTGCCACCTCTGCCAAACCCAGGCCATGTTTGACCCACATGCTGTATGCCAGTGCCAGATGAAAACCTACTGTGCCAGCATCTGCCAACTTATCTAGCATTTGTTTTACGCAGCGGATGCCCTTCCAGCCGCAACCTATCTCTGGGAAACATCCATATATTCTCATTCACACACATACACTACGGACAGTTTAGCTTAACCAATTCACCTGTACCGCATATCTTTGGACTTGTGGGGGAAACCGGAGCACCCGGAGGAAACCCACGCAACCACGGGGAGAACATGTAAACTCCACACAGAAATGCCAACTGACCCAGCCGAGGCTCGAACCAGTGACCTTCTTGCTGTGAGGCGAGCGTGCTACTCACTATGCCAGTGGCACCCCTATTAAAGTCATATGGATCTTTAAAGCTGGGTGAATATGGCCAGTGCTGGTAGAGTTTGGACACAGACGGGGACAGGCAGGGTAAGGAGCTTGGGTGGCAACAGAAATGCAGATAGCTGGATTAGAAGTGACAGGGAAATAAGCTTGAATGGCACCAACATTGGGCGACTTTCAGAGGCTAAAGCTATCACTGGCAGATTCTCCTTGGCTGAAGGCATCAAGCTCTGGAGCTGAAGCCCTCACTGGTGGGCACTTGGGGGTTGAAGCCATCTACTGCAGTTACTGCAGTGGGGCTTGAGTTAACACTGCCCTCTGAGCTAGTAGTAACTGAATCTGTTTTGATTCTTCAGGCCCCTTTGGTACTTTATGGCGCACCCACACTATGCTTTGAGAACCATGCGCAGACCCTTTCCCGGATCGTCTGAAAAGTGTGAGTACCCTTAATCAGGCTTAATTGAGTGTGGTTCACTTGGTTCTTTGGCGTGGTATAGTGCAAAGCGCGCCTGAGCACGAACCTGAAGAGGAGACATGATTTTGGGGACTATTTCATATGGATTTATTAATCATTCTTACTGTTTAATGAACACAAACTGTTGTAGATTGCAAAAGTAATGTGAGTGCGGGCCATCGGGACAGATGGGAGGGGAGACAAGCCTGCTTCAGCCCGGTTCAAGGCAACTGTACATGTGAGTACGCCCTTAGACACTTAGAGTCTTACGCCCTTAGAGTCAACAAAGCCTTCCAAGTTTGTAGATACTGGATCAATGCTTGAAACAGGGGTCAAGGAAACAAAACAGGGAGAAGCAAATGCTATAAACTGTATTTCATCTGGCCCTCTGTCATGGAAGAATGAGGAAACATCAGTGAAAATCAAATAACATTATTTTAATAAACAACAGCAAGCATACACAACCATACAATATGTGGAAACACAGATATGGAAAGTAACATGGTATGAGAACTAAGACCAGGCAAGGAGCAACTAAAACAAAGGTTCTGAATGTACACGTGTAGCATGGACAATTTGGAACTCCTACTTCACAAAATCCACGACCACTTCAGAGATGAACTTTGTTTTTTCTGTAAAACATTAATAAACAGCAGTGGAGCAACTGGAGCTTCTCTCTCTCTGTCTCCAACACACACATACAATATGTACAGAAGAAAGACAGAGAACCGTGCGCTCGTTAGCTTTGCAAACATCGAACTGACGATTTCAGTACATGCGCATTCTCTAGAATGTCAGAAGTGTTCCGCTAAAGTTGCTCCCCCCTCAAACATCACCCCAAAATCATTTCCGCTATCCAAACACCACTGATTAACCATAAACAAGAACAAAATTGCGAAGTTCATAGCCAATAAATACATTATAACATAACATACAAGACATCAGTATAACAACTAGAATACTAATAATGGTAAACAATTACAAGATAGCAAATAACAAAATAATGCAAATAGCTTTCACTTTCTACTTCTATGAATTCAATAAAAATAAATAAATAAATAAAACGAGTCAAAATTAAAGTATTATTCACACTGTTACATTCTTCCCCCTGAACTTCTCAAATTTGTACTATTATTACGATATTACACTCTTAAGCATACGACCCACTTTTACCCAGAACATGGTACAACAAAATGTTTCCCCACACAGAAGGGAAGATGAAGACGGCAGGTTGATCAGGCCTGCTGCAGTCACCTGTAACAAACGGTGCCTTATACACCATTCATAACTTGAATCTGGGATAACCAATATTCAAAGATACATAAACTCGAATGTTTTGACTCTTAATACCCTCAATACTCTCAATACCCAAGAATCTCATAACCCAATGTACTTTAATAAATACTTTACAACCCCACCAACTGTGTTAAGTGTTTTTAAAGACTGAGTCATGTTCTCTATTAATCTGTTCACAGGCTTCACCACCCTACCTACTCTTGTTCGAACTCCGATTGTCACCTGACCTGAGGGTAATACAACAACTCCAGCAGATGGAGCACAATCATCATGTTGCACAGTTTCAGAACACTGACTGCAGGAACCATGACTCAAGTTGTCACTACTTGCACCACAAATTTCTTCATTGCAGTCATCCTCTGATGGAGCTTGCGCTTGCTCCAACATCTCGGGAAGCCTTGTTAAGGCAGCATCACCAGCATCACTTAAAAACTCCTGTGAAAAACCATCAGAACCAGCAGTCTTTTCCACCCAACTCACAACCCGTTCAAACACAGAGCACAACACTGGCTTAAGATCAGCAACATCATCCACAGACAAGATTCTGCTTCCCAAGACAGACCGATCACTATCCCCGGATAAAGCAGAATCTTCCAATTCCAGCAGAAAAAAGTTTGCTTGTAACAGTAAGTTTCGGTGAACCGTTTTCTCTATGCCCATTCTCATATTGCGTATACGGTAGATATGACACTGGGGGTTTAGAGCAATTACCCTGTAAGGCGCAGACTCCCATCTATCGGCTAATTTTCTCTCCCCCCGTTCACCCTTGTTGGCAAGTAAAACTTGATCACCCAACTCAATGTTACAACCCTTCATCCTCTGTTTGTACAACTCGGTCTGACGTTGCTGACTGACATCCACATTCTTCTGAGCAGCAGTTATAGCCACTTTCAAGTTGTCCTTCAATCTTTTCACATACTTTTCAAAATCGACAACCTCACAATCTCTCTCAACATTGCTAAACATGACTTCCACGGGCAGTTTTGGGATTCTACCAAACATTAGGTAGAACGGGGCATACCCAGTGGATTCATGCGCAGTACAATTATACGCAAAAGTCAATGTTGGGAGTAACTGTGACCACCTTTCCTTAGACCTAGGCGGTAGGGCACAGATCATATTTCTCAAGGTTCTATTGAACCGTTCAACGCTGCCGTTTCCCATGGTATGGTAAGCGGTAGTTCGAGATTTTTTTACCCCAGCAACTAGCAACAGCTCTCGGATCAGGTTACTTTCAAAATTAGCTCCCTGATCAGAATGAATTCGATCAGGGAAACCATACACACAAAAATACCGATCCCACAACTGTCTCGCTACCTGCTTCGCCGATTGATCGCGACATAGAAAGGCATGTGACATACGGGAAAAAGGATCAGTTACCACCAACATGTCTAGACTTTGACCTTTGGAGCTCTCTGCACACCAAAAATCAATGCAGACCAACTCCATAGGACTTGAGGTTTTTACACTTTCGAGTGGTGCTCTGCCATCTGGATCCAATGTTTTACTGACAACACAGCGCTTGCAACACTTAACATATTTGCGAATGTCATGTTCCATCCCAACCCAAAAGAACCTCTGCCTAGCCAAGTGCATCGTCCTAATCTGGCCCTGGTGTCCTGCCTCATCGTGTACACCCCTCATTACTTGTGTGATCAGTGATGATGGAACAACGTACTGTAACTGCTTCTTTCCCATACTATTGTTCTTGCTAACGTGATACAAAAACATCATCAAGCATCCTCAGTCTGTCCCATTGATTTAAAACCCGCAGCACTTTACGTGTCTCACCTGAATGCTCACGTCGTGTGACTCTCTTACCCCTATTCTGTTGCCTGTCTCGCAGTTCGTCTAGCGAAAGAACCGGTATTGGGCATTGCCCAGGAGGCAGCAACTGATGTGCTCCTTGGGCAATCCAAGAGATTGGTCTCGTTTGTACACCCACTTCCCAGTCAGTGTGACCATCTAACACTGCAGACACTTCGGCACTAGACAACGAACAAGTATTCAGCGTCAAAGAACTTTCAGCGCCCTGAGTACCTGCACCAAACCTGAATACATCCTGCACTGTCACCTTTTTGAGCTGTTCCGCTTCTTCAAGCAACACATTATAAGGCTCATTCAACAGTCTCTGGCTAACTCTGTTTTGAACAAAAGGTCCACTACATTCTTACTGCCCGTTATCTACTTAATACTGAACCGGTAAGGAGCCAATTTTGAAACCCACCTCTGCTCACACGCGTCGAGTTTAGGCTTTGTAAGAATGTAAGTTAAGGGATTGTTGTCTGTCCATACAACAAACTCCTGACCCGTCAGCCAGTGGCTGAATTTGTCGCAGACAGACCATTTCAAAGCCAAAAACTCTAAGCGGTGAGCAGGGTATTTTGCCTGGGCACGCGTAAGAGACTTACTCGCAAAAGCGATCGGTCGGGCCTTAGTCTCACCCTCTGTAACTTGTGACAAAACAGCACCTAAACCATCTGTAGATGCATCTGTAGACAGAATAAATGGGTGGCGGAAATCAGGATGTATTAATATCACAGAGTTTATCAGAGCAGCTTTCAACTGTCTGAAGGCCTTACTGTGCTCCTCTTTCCAATCCTCAGGACTCAGCTTTTTAAAGGCGGTAACACCCTTTCCTGGAGGTTTCTTACCTCTTGGAGCAGCCGTCAAAGCAAAAAGTGGTTTCGCTATGGCAGAACAGTCCTGGATAAACCTCTGATAGTACAAAACCATCCCAAGGAGCGATTTAATCTTCCTTTGGAATGGAGTTATCCCATCCTCCATCATTAAGTCAGACTCCACGACTGCCCCAATAGCACTCACTTTGTCTGGGTCAGTGGCCACCCCAGAGCTGTCAATGACGTGCCCCAAGAACCGCACACTTCTCCGGAGAAAATGACACTTTTTCAGCGCTAATTTCAACCCATGTTCCCTGAGTCTACCAAACACCATCTCAAGTCTCTTAATAGCCTCTCCCTCGTATGGGGCGTTTACCAATAAATCATCCAGATAACAGAGCAAAGACAAAAAGTTTTGGTCACCAAAGATATTCATCATCAGACGCATAAAACTGGCGGCACTATTGCATAACCCTTGTGGTAAGCGGTTGAACTCATACAGACCCATTGGTGTTGTGAAGGCCGTAAACTTTTTGTCTTCCTCTGCCATCGCGATATTATAAAAGCCGGAGGTAAGATCCATCGCACTAAACACTGCATTCCCATCCAAGGCTGCCAGGCAATTCGCCTGATAAGGCAAGGGGTGAGCGTCCTTGATGATCCTAGCATTCAGCCAACGATAATCCACGCAAACACGAAGATCACCACTCTTTTTCCATACCAGAAACCAATGGGGACACCCACTCGCTACAGGACTTACGAATAATTTCTTACTAATTTCTAATTCCTGTGACTTACTTCACAGGACTCTATGTCGAGATCACTTAAACCGAGTTCCTGCAGCTCATTACGAATACCTTGGAAAGAACTACCCCCAACAACTGCACCAGAGATGACAGACTGGCTCTGAGCATTTACAGCTTCCGCATGTTCTTGCCCTCAACTCAAGTCCTCAACTGCTAAAATAGGAAATACATCTGCTATTTTAGCATTCCGCCTCAGAGTAACCAGTTCATCAGACGTATTGATTACCTTAACCGGTAACCACCTATCGCCCGGTAAAGTGGCTAAGGATCGTCCAATAAGAACAGCTTTACTATGGGTTTGCGTGCTAGATGGTTCGATCAGGACAGTACTTCCCACAGAAATGGTAGAACTGGTCGGCAGTTTACCCCAGACTAGGTGTTCTTGTTGAGGTAAGAGAGTGACAGCACAAGCAAGCTTAATGGTGCCAACAACACTTGGAATGCTACCACCCTCCCACCTAGCATGACCAGACAACATACTCAAAAATCTGTGGATCTCTGGCTCTACGGAAGAATCTGACTGATTCATCACACGCCAATAACTCTGGGATTTTTTTATTCGACTGAGGACATACTTGATGACGTTTGTAAAACGCTTGCTCAAGATCGACGTCGAACTGACGATTTCAGTACATGCGCATTCTCTAGAATGTCAGAAGTGTTCCGCTAAAGTTGCTCCCCCCTCAAACATCACCCCAAAATCAGTTCCGCTATCCAAACACCACTGATTAACCATAAACAAGAACAAAATTGTGAAGTTCATAGCCAATAAATACATTATAACATAACATACGAGACTTCAGTATAACAACTAGAATACTAATAATGGTAAACAATTACAAGATAGCAAATAACAAAATAATGTAAATTGCTTTCACTTTCTACTTCTATGAATTCAATAAAAATAAATAAATAAACGGAGTGGCTATTTGCACTAAGTGTAAATAGCCCGCCTTGTTGGCAAAGGCTGTTTACACTAACTCCGCCCACGGTAGGTTTAACCAAGGTCAAAGCTGTCGCGACGTGCCCTGACGTGCCTCAATCAGGGTCAAATGCTGGTCAAATTAAGGCGCGGAGATTTGAATTTTGCGCGAGCGGAATCATGGGATCGATCAGACGTTGGATGCGGTGAAGCGAATCGGAGCGGAGGAACGCTTTAACCTGCTAATTTCTTGGTAAGTTCTGTTTTTAACTTTATTGCATTTTTTAAAGTTCTATTATATGTTTTTAACGGCCATGGATGTTACAAGTAGTATTATGTGTTTAGTTGGTTATTTCCACATCATGTAGAATGGTGTGTCTTGTTTTGTAACATTATGCTAATAATAGGGATGATAAGAATCATGATTTGCATCACTGAATTGGCATATCGCTGCGATACACCATCGAAAAAGCTATTTATGTCACACAATGTGTTCTATCTGTATTACTTACAAACACACAATATTGTATGTAACGTAAAATGTATTTCTCAAGTGCATTTTTCTAATCTTCACTGCTGCCATGCTTCCTATTCTAACTTTTGGGCATGTGACCATCTGATTTTTGAGCAAAATGAAATTTATATTAAGTTATTATAATTCTAAGATCGATTGTGTGCTGCATCCTTATTACTTTTTGCTTTGCTTTCCTGGTTAAAAACAGCATATGCTGGTGATGTAGATGCAGGTTTGCTTGTTTTGAGAACAGCATATAAACATGCCTTACCAGCACATGCTGTTTTTTAAATTTTATTTTTATTTATTTATTTATTTTTACACGCACTTCAATCAATGTGCATAAATTCCGCTTGAGGTTGAAGTTTTGAGATTCACATATTTAGTTAGTGTCTCTAAATTTCAGCATTTGTACACATTTAAAACAGGAACAGTATGAGATTTCATAAAACCAAGTTTAAAGTGATCATATTAGTGTCAGGTATAACTTGCATCTTTTTATATTTTGTATATTTAAGAAAAAAACTAAACTAAAATTATATTTTCACTACCAATGGTAGTAACTGGTGTTGATGTTTAATTGTTTTTCAGAAAATGAAGAATATACTGGGCGCCACGGTGGCCTAGTGGGTAGCACGATCGCCTCACAGCAAGAAGGTCGCTGGTTCGAGCCTCGGCTGGGTCAGTTGGCATTTCTGTGTGGAGTTTGCATGTTCTCCCCATGGTTGCGTGGGTTTCCTCCGGATGCTCCGGTTTCCCCTATATTCCAAAGACATGCGGTACAGGTGAATTGGGTGAGCTAAATTGTCCATGGTGTGTGTTTGTGAGTGTGTATGGATGTTTCCCAGAGATGGGTTGCAGCTGGAAGGGCATCCGCTGCATAAAACAAATGCTGGATAAGTTGGCGGTTCATTCCGTTGTGGCGACCCCGGATTAATAAAGGGACTAAGCCAATAAGGAAATGAATGAATGAATGAATGAATGAATGAATGAAGAATATACTGTTAAGTATCAGTGTATTGTTAGTTCCAGTTTACCTTTGAATGAATGGAATACTTGGGAAAATTTACAACTGAAAATATTAACATTGCATATTGTGATTTTCGGTCTATTAAATTATTGGACGTGTCCAAAAAATTATTTTTTTAATACCAAACTGATTTCTGAGTTTGAAAATTATTGTTTAAGTTATTTGTAATATGAGTAAACTATTGTTTAATAATTAAAGTATATATTTTCAACCTTTTCACTTATTAATTCAGTTTATTTCCTCAATAATGAATTTATTTATTACTTTGATGCTGCTATGCATATATATTTATATTGCCTATTATTTGTAAATGTTCCAGTATGAGTAAAACAAATGTATATTAAAATCTTTTTATGTTACCTGGTAAGAAAGTCATCTATAAATGCATCATTAATTATTTACTGATCCATTAATATCTGAAGATAATGTCATACCGCCACCTACTGGGTGATTTTAATTTAATATCTGTACTACTTTTTATTCAATATTAAGTTAACAATTTTATAACCTAATACTGAATAAAACTGTGTACTGATTGTACTGTAATAACTATTGATCTTGTTTCTTTTTGTTTAGGTTGTTCATACTTATCTGCGCATCCTGGCCTCAAAATCAGAGATTAAAGTGTTTGTCTTTCAGTGTTTCCTTGTGCAATTTTGGAGGAAAAGAGACTATAAAACATGGGTATGTGATAAGGCATATATATTTTTATTGGTTTTTCTGTTTTTTTCCATCTATAATCACTTTGAATATACAAATCTTTTTTTAAATAACTTTTATTTCACAGGTGCAATTTCAGGATTTCCAGTGGGCTTTGCTACCAGTGTGCAGGTTCAGTCACTGGTTCTAAGTTGCTTTCAACATTCCAGAGCACAAAGTCTTTCTACCTAATTTACCCAAAAGTACAGCAAAGCAACGTGGATTCCTGTTCCATTGGTGGTATGTTTTATATGCTATACTGTGTTCAAGATTTTGTAGTGTATATTGGTTCGGCATCTGGGTTTTCAATCAGGCTTTAAGACCTCTTTTTCTTTCTAACAGCAGTTTCACAACGACATGAGCTTGTTTTTAAATATAAATTCGGGAGGGCTGGACATCGAGTTCAATTTATGTAATGCTACAAACTGCTGGGTCAAGTTGTGGTGTGTTTCTGCAAATGGTCAGTTGCCAAGTAATTGATGATACCATGCAGAATTAAGCTTTTTATTATTATTTTTTTATTTATTTTGTTATTGTTTTTTTAGGGCAACACAGTGGCACAGTGGGTTGCACGTTCGCCTCACAGCAAGAAGGACGCTGGTTTGAGCCTCGGCTGGGTCAGTTGGCATTTCTGTGTGGAGTTTGCATGTTCTCCCCGTGTTGGTGTGGGTTTCCTCCAGGTGCTCTGGTTTTCCCCCACAGTCCAAAGACATGCGCTATAGTTGAATTGGGTAAGCTAAATTGGCCGTAGTGCATGTAAGTGTGTGCAAGAGTGTGTATGGGTGTTTCCCAGTGTTGGGCTGTGGCGGGAAGGGCATCCGCTGTGTAAAACATGTGCAGAATAAGTTGGCGGTTCATTACGCTGTGGTGACCTCTGATTAATAAAGGGACTAAGCCGAAAAGAGAATGAATGAATATTTTACTTTAAAATTAAATCCAAGGTGTGGATCTGTTTTGGCTCATCTCAGATGAAATGGACAGTTCATCCAACAATGCAAATGTGCTGTTATTTACTCATCCTCAGGCCCCAATCTGTAGGTTACCTTGTACTCCAGTGGGACAGTAAAACATATTTTTAACCATGGTTCTTGGGGATTCATATGATACAAATTGATGGTCAAAGCCAAATTAATCACCTACACCTTTGATGGTCTGAGAGTGAGTAAAGTAATTAATTAACTAGGTAAACTGTGTTTATAAAATTGTTTTCACATAAACATAAAATGTCACTTGTCTCTATACTTCAGGTGTTCTGTAGACATTTCTAGTGTTAGTCTAGTTGTAATGGTACTCTACACTGCATGCCTGACATCTTTTTAGAAAATGTGATCACAGATAATATACAGGTGCATCTCAATATATTAGAATGACATCGAAAAGATGATTACTTTCAGTAATTCAATTAAAAAAAGTGAAACTCATTTATTATAAGGATTCATTGCACACAGACTGATTTATTTCAAGTGTTTATTTTTTTTTCATTTTGATCATTGTGGCTTACAGCTAATGAAAACTCAAATCAGTATCTCAGAACATTTGAATATTACTTAAGACCAATAAAAAAGGATTTGTAACACAAATGTTGGACTACTGAAATGTATGAACAAGTACAGCAATCAGTTCTTGTTTTTATTGGACCTGGAATGTATTGGGTTGAATGTTTCACTATCATTAGAAATGTCATTTAATGTGATTTGTTTGTATAGGCCTCCATCTGCTGATATTAGTTTTTACGAAAAATTCTATAAAATTTTAAAGGAATGTGATCAGACAAAAGAAATACTAATCATGGGGGATTGTAATATAAACTGGGAAAATAAAACAGATAGGAAAAAGCTTTAAGAAATTGTAAGTAAGTTCAATTGTCTCCAATTAGTTAAAGGCCCAACAAGAGTAACTAGTTCCTCACAGACGCAAATAGATTTGATGTTTACAAATAGACCAGAAAGGATAATGAAAACATATAATCTTTTGACTGGTATATCGGATCATAATATTACATTAATATCACGTAAACTCACAAAAAGACGCTTTGATAGTAGAGCACAGGAAAAAAGAATTCATGAGAGAATTCCAAAAAATGAATTGAAAATTTTTGAAAACGCCCTTCGGCAAATTGATTGGTCAAATCTATTAAGTAGTCAAGATATTAACAGTAGTGATATGTTTCTCAAAATTATTAATAAAATAATAACTTCTTTCACTAGAAAGGTTAAAAGTAAAACTAGACAAAAAATGACACTACCTTGGCTTAATCATGCCCTGTGGCAACAAATGAAAGAGCGTGATGCTGCATTAAAAAGGGCACTTAAATCAGGACTTCACAATGATAGGCACATTTTTACATCTCTAAGAAATAAAGTGGTAAAAAATATGAGGAAGGCTAAGGCAGAGTTTTTTATAAGAATAATTGAGAATGCTAGAGGTAATGGAAAGATGATTTGGAAAAATATTAATACACTGACTGGAAGGAAAACTGACCATAGACTAAGTGAATTAAGACTAAAAATAAATGGAAATCTCGTTCATGATCAGGAAATACTTGCAAATACTTTTAATGATTATTTTATTAATTCTGTTGCGGATCTAGCTAAAAACTTTTCATCTAAATGTACGACATGTAGTCCAATCAATTATAATAAACCAATTTTTAAAATAGGTAATATATCTGAATCTGATGTTTTAAATATTATAGACTCACTTAGAACTTCAAAAGCAAAGGATGCTCATGGATTAGACTCTGTATTCTTAAAAACACACAAGGATATACTAGTTGGCCCTATAACTCATCTAATAAATCTTTCAATTACACAAAGTACATATCCAGATGCGTGGAAATCAGCCATAGTGACACCGATTTTTAAAGCTGGCGAGCAAACAAATGTAGAAAACTATAGGCCGATTAGTATATTGCCTACAGTTGCTAAAGTAGCAGAGAAATGGGTAGCGCAGCAGTTGATTGCTTACTTGAATATGGGACATACCCCTTTACATCCAATGCAATTTGGATTCAGAAATAATCATTCAACTGAATCTGCTAACTGTTATCTTATAGAGAATATGAAATCCAAACTTGACAGAGGTGGAGTAATAGGAGCAGTTTTTTTAGATTTAAAAAGGGCGTTTGATACAGTAAATCATGAGGTACTCCTCTCAAAGCTCACACATTTTAACTTTTCATCAGAGGCTATTACATGGGTGACTTCATATTTAACAAATAGGAAACAATGTGTGCGCCTTGGTAATAGTCAATCAGTATACAGAATTAATAATTGTGGAGTTCCTCAAGGATCCATTTTGGGCCCTATCCTGTTTAGTCTGTATATAAATGACCTCCCACAAGTCTGTCCTACTATTAATATTCAGATGTATGCTGACGATACAGTTCTGTATGTGCATGCCAAAAACAAACAACTGGCAGCAAATTTTTTAACCAAGGCATTGGTTCAGGTGTCTGATCGGTTGAGTGATTCACATCTTAATTTAAATATAAGTAAAACAGTTTGTATGTTTTTCTCACAATCATCGACAGTTGTCCATCATCCTGATGTATCTGTTAAAGGAGAAAAGCTCAGGGTTGTCTCTGATTTTAAATATCTAGGTCTAATTTTAGATTCACAATTGACGTTCCAAAAGCATGCCAAGAAGGTTATTAAAATTGTTAAATTTAATCTGGCCAACTTTAGGCATATACGACCTTACTTGACTAAAGAAGCAGCAAAACTTTTTATGCACTCCATGATTTTTTCTCATATTACATATTGTTTTACTACTTGGTCACATACCAGTAAAACAGTTTTAAAATCAGTTGAATCATTTTATAAACAGGCACTCAAAGCATTCGATCAGCAATCTATTAGGTATCATTATTGCAATATATTACAAAGACACTATTTACTGAGCTTTGATAATATGAAATATTTAGCTGATGCTTGTATGATTTTTAAAATTTTAAATGGATATGCCCCACCTCCATTACGTGAGTTTGTGACACGCAAGATTATTAATGGTCGAGCAACAAGATCTATTACTAGAGGTGACTGTGCTGTGCAGTTTAGACGTACAACCTTTGCACGGTCAGTCTTCTCAGTTAGAGCCAGTCATTTTTGGAACACAATTCCTGCTGTTTTAAGGTGTATCACAAATTACTCAACATTTAAATACAAGTTAAAGAAATGGCTAAAAGCAAATCAAGTGTGTAATCATGTGTAATTCCTACTATATGTTTTATCCTTTTGTTGAATGTAATTTTACTGTTATTCTATGTGTGATAATGTGTTTTTTGATTTTAGGTTGCCTTGTTAAAATCTGGCAGGGGACAACAGATGAAAATTAGCCCTTGTGGCTAACTCTGGCTTATTTACAGTTTTACTGTTGATTAATGAGCATTGTCCCTGTTAAAAAAATAAAAAAAATAAAAAATTATGATTTACTTCTGTAATGTGACATGACATGGAGGAAGTCGGTTTATGGCACTGCTGAGGTCTTATGAATCCCAGGTTGCTCTAAGAACCTTCAGCTCTTCTGTGTTGTTGGGTCTGGTGTCTAACATCTTTCTGTTCACTATAGATTATATGAGTCTTAGGTCAGGTGAGTTTGCTGGCCAATTAAATACAGGCATAACACGGTCCTTAAACCAGGTATTAATACTTTTTGCAGTGTGGACAGGTGTCCAAGTCCTGCTGGAAAAATCAAACCTTTATGTAGATGCTAATTTGATTTTCCAGCAGGACTTGGCACCTGTTCACACTGCAATAAGTATGTGTTTTAAGGCTCATGGTGTCCCTGTATGTGATTGGCCAGCAATCTCCCCCGACCAAAAACTCTTATGAAAGAAACTGTTGTGCATCGTGAAGAGAAACATATGAGACACCAAATTCAACAATACGGAAGAGCTGAAGGCCACTATTAGCGAAACCTGGGCTTCATCAGCAGTGCCACCAACCGTCACATTGCTGGAGTAATTCATGCAAAATAGTCCTGAACAAGTATTGAGTGCTGTACTTATTCATAGTGCAAGATTTCTATTTTAAATCCTCTTTCTTTTAATGGTTTTAAGTAACATTAATTTTCTGAGATTTCATTAGCTGTAAGCCACAATCATCAAAATAAAAAGAAGTAAACAAATACATCAGTCTATGTGTAATGAATCTATTTATGAGTTTTACTTTTTAAATTGAATAACTAAAATTACAGCCTTTTTTGATAACATTGTAAAGTAATTCATTGAGATGCACTTTATTATATACTTTATATATGTAGAGCTGCGCATCGATGGATTAATCTTCAGTGTTTGGACTCTTAGCAGTGAATATTAAAACACACTGAACTGAACTGAACTCCAACACTAAAAACTGGACTGACAATGTTTCAGTTTACTATAACCTTCTATGTGAAGCTTCTTTGGCACAATTTACATTGTAAAACATTTTTCAGCTTATCACATCATTAGGCAAGCCTTCATCTTGTCATCAAAGATCACTGTTGCTTGTGTTGTTGGAAATTCCTAGCTCTCCACTGTAACAGGAGCAGGAACATTTTACTATGTTGTTGGTCATTTTAATGCAACATAATATCTAGAGACAACTAATTTACAAATAAATCCATCGTTTTTCCCAGAATGCAGAGCGCTTGTAGCAGAAGAAAATAAATAAATTCACCAAGCAGAAAGACATAGATGTGTTAAAATACATTAAACACAAACTTACTGGAAGATTGCAAAGTGCTGAAGTGAGTTTTTCATGTTAATGTTTCAGCTTAATTTGTAGAGACAGCTGCAAGTTAGCCATTCATATGTTTATTATTGTTTTTGTTTGTTTTTTGATTGTTTTCCAGAATGGAGAGGCCTTGCAGCAGACGATGATGCTTTTCATGACAAGAATGACACAAAATAAATAAATAAATTGTGTTTATTTTAAAATGTGTCGTGTTTGTTTCTATAATTTATAATGATTCTATACATTTTAGAACAAATCATATAATCCTAACATTGTTATATCTATAGATGTCTTCAAGGATTGAAAATTATCCTACAGTCATTGATCCTGCACTTTTTTCACTGATTAGTATATTTTGTTTTAGTATATAGGTGTAGTGCAACATTTAGGTGTACCTTCTTTCAGCTCTTAGTGCATATATATCCCTTTTATTAATACAGTATACATATCAAACATTTACCTTCTACTTACATTTTGTTTAAATACTAAGTGTAAATAGCATCTACCATCTATTAACACTTAAGTGTACTGTAAACAGCATTTACTGTTTATTAGTGTAAATACCATCCTTTGACTAATTGAAAAACAATAATTAAAATGGTTTACACTAAGACTTACTAAATAAACTATGCTTATTTTTTTGTGTGTAAATAGCAGCATACTTTTAGTAACACTGCAATAGTGTCTACCTTCTATAAACACAAAGTGTAAATGGCATATATACATTCTATAAGCACTGAGTGCAAATAGCATCTACCATACCATTTGTTGCTATATTGTGTAAATAGCATCTGATGCTATTTGAACTCAGTGTAAATTGCATCTCTTGCTATTTGCATTTAGTGTAAATAGTGTAAAGGCTGGTTTTTTAACTACAGCGGTTCTGAACTGTAGTTCTGCCGAATGACTAAAAGTTATCATTATGATGGTAAAAAACTGTACATTCTAGTCAAAACCATCCTTCTGCAAACTTATACCAAAAGCGGAAATAAGGGCAGTATTAATAGCTTTAAATGTGGGAGAGCGTTGCTATTATGTGATTTTATTGTATTGCAATATGGAGCCATTAAATGTTGATGTTAAATCAAAAGTAATTGACAAATATTTGAAAATGAGATGATTTAATGACAATAGTTCTCTATGGTTACCACTGAATTAGTTACATATAACTGTATGACACAATAAAACATGAAATGATAAAAACCTATGATAATAATTGTACCCAGCTTAAATGTAAATCAAAGTTACCTGAGAGAGGGAGAGAGGGAAAGAGAGGGGGAGGGAGAGAGATAGAGAAAGAGCAGGAGATGCCAGAGCCAGAGCAGGAGAAGAAAAGACCAGAGCTTTGTTTACCACCTATTTGTAACTTTCTTGATCATGTGACCAAAGCCTAAAATCTGAGACATTCAAACTGACCAATCAACACGTGACTACATCATCAAACCCCCACAGTCCACAAAGCAGTTCCTGATTTCATCAGAAATTTGTGTGAGCCCTCTTTGGGGAAAAACACATGTTCTGCCATATAAACAAATGCATATAATAATTTCATCCCTACAATTCCTCCCCTGGCACCGTTGTGACACATAAAGAGGCAAAAGGTGACATTAATGATGAAAATATGCTTTTTTGTTGTGTGCTGCTTTCTTCTTCCGACTTTCTGTCCAGGCTTGTTGCAGGCATAAAGTTGGTCAACCTTTGTTGTTCTTTAGCCCTCTGTGAGAGGTCTTAATCAAGAGGTATTGTCAGTGTTCATATGCAAATTGTCCTCCATACACACACAGTCTAGGTGCTGATGAATGCAGGGAATGCTCTTCCTTTGAAGTCCATCCCGAGGCGTGCCTTCTTTGCCTGGATCCTGTATTTCGAAACAGCAAATGACAAAACAAGCAGAAAAAGCAAACACATGGCATTCGTAACTGATCAAAAGGATTGATGTGGTCAGTTTGAGTTAATCTCAAGCAAAATGTTCTTAAATAAAATATGGTCAAGATGAAGGCAAAATAAGATGAAACAAGCTCTTTGCACAATATCTGGAAACATCAAAATTAATCGCTTAACAACAAATTCAACAATAGCTGGTTAAGTGTATCAGCAAAATATTCAGTGTAACCAAATACAGTGAAATAAATGAATAAATGTTCAAAGACAATCAAACTTGAAATCAATGATGTTACAAAAGTAACAATATTTCAGCATTTTGGATTTAGAATCCCAATTTACATTTTGATTTAACAAGTTGAAACAAATATTAAGTAATTGGTAAATGATCAAATGAAACCAAAATAACAAAACAAGATGAAAATCCATAGTTTTGATAAAGTCTGATTGAAAAGACCTTAGCAACATGTATAATCTATATGAAGCAGTGTCAGACACATCTGAATTTGACTATGAGTGTGAAGATTCAAAAAGTTGTTCTCTGTGTAGCAGTGTTCCAGCTGAGGCTAGGTGTTTGTGTAAACATGCTCCTCTAACAATGGGTGGAAGTTTTACGACAGTGTTGTAAAATTTAGTCCTGTTGTAACAGGGAGCCAGAATGGAGTATGATTTGGGAATGTAATAAGGCTCAAAATACTTCCAAATCAATGTGTTCTTAAGGAGCATGATAACGTGTAAAGTTTAAGGCTGAATCCTGTAAGAAAGCATTTTCATAGTTATTGAAATTATTACACTGTAGCCACTAGGCAGTTCTATACTCCTGTTTGTAGTTTAAACTAGAGCTATATTGAGGGATAGCACAGTTTTCTACGTTTAGGAGATGAGACTCATCCAACATAGGATCACAAGTACCTTAAAATTAATTAATTTTAGCATACAGTTAATTCCATTTTT
>CAIGQQ010034625.1:78134-97420 GCA_903798035.1 Danio albolineatus
CCCAGCTTAAATGTAAATCAAAGTTACCTGAGAGAGGGAGAGAGGGAGAGAGAGGGGGAGGGAGAGAGATAGAGAAAGAGCAGGAGATGCCAGAGCCAGAGCAGGAGAAGAAAAGACCAGAGCTTTGTTTACCACCTATTTGTAACTTTCTTGATCATGTGAACAAAGCCTAAAATCTGAGACATTCAAACTGACCAATCAACACGTGACTACATCATCAAACCCCCACAGTCCACAGAGCAGTTCCTGATTTCATCAGAAATTTGTGTGAGCCCTCTTTGGGGAAAAACACATGTTCTGCCATATAAACAAATGCATATAATAATTTCATCCCTACAATAGCATCTCTTGCTATTTGCACTTAGTGTAAATAGCATCTCTTGCTATTTGCACTAAGTGTAAATAGCACCGCTTGCTATTTGCACTTAGTGCAAATAGCCGCTGCCATAAATAAATAAAACGAGTCAAAATGAAAGTATTATTCACACTGTTACATTTGCAGTAAAATAAAGAACTGAATACAAACAGGTGGGTAAGCACAGCTTAAACTAGGAACACTAATGATAGTGGGAAAGGATGTAGACCAGGGGTGCTCAACCCTGCTCCTGGAGATCGACCTTCCTGCTGAGTTCAGCTCTTACCCTGATCAACCACACCTTAACCAATTAATTAGGACCGGAACAGCACTAGATAATTACAAGCAGGTGTGTTTGATATGGGTTGCAACTGAAATCTGCAGGACGGTCGATCTCCAGGAGCAGGGTTGAGCACCCCTGATGTAGACAAAGGAAACACTGGGAACAATAAAAAGACCTGAACCAAATAATTACAAACACTTGTCCAAGTTTGTAGTAATTCATTATTAAAAAGATCTGTTATTAATTTAATAATTCATTTATACAAGTTATTTCTGGTTTTCGAATCTGATTACACGATAGCCCTACGATATTTTCCTAGTATTAGAACTGTTCCAGCATGATGCACCTGCTAGGCCACATGTTCTTTTGAGACTTTTTAAAGTGATAATTGTCATTTGTTTTACCTTTTGTGAAAATATGTGTTTTAATGATTTCATAGATGGAACTTCACGCACATTGTCTGCCATTCAGCTTCTCACTGTGCACATTTTTCCTCATGTTGGTGTTAGTAGTACAATGACCTAGTACAAAGTTCGAAACATGCTCGAGCCACCTCAGCTTATTTCTCTTGAAGCATGCAACATTTAGTTCAAATTAATCTTTATATCTATGTAAAATTTATTAACATGATGTTAGCACAGCACTAATAATGTGAGAGCATGTGTTTGACCATGGACAGAAAAAGTACAGACAAAAAGTACAGACATTCAACCTATATTCAAGTATACAGATATTTGTTAAACTAATTTTCATGACTTTTTCAAAACTTTTTCAGGCCTGGAAAATGCCATGTCAAAATTTTATGACTTTTCCAGGTTTTTTATGACCCTATGAACCCTGAGATACACACTGTTTATGTTATTCTCTCACTGATATTCTCCTAGTATTAGAAGTGTTCCAGCATGACGCATCTGTGTGTATCACTCAACCCAAAGTAGACAAAGGACTAAACTCACTATAGTTTGACAAATTCTCCGGCTGCTAGGCAACATAATGTTTATTTGAGACTTTTTAAAGTGATAATTTAGTGATAAGTGTTTTTTGCTTTTTGTTTGTTTATTTGTTTTACCTTTTGTGAAAAAGGTAAGGTAAACTTCCAGGTTTTTAGGACCGTATGAACCCTGAGATTTAAAACTTACGTGTAAAAAGGTTAATTTGGAGAGGAATTTCGTTCTAGTAACAAACTTTCTTCAGTTAAACAAAGAGAAAACTGAAGTCACTGCATTTGGGAACAGAGATAAGGTGGGCTTCACGGTGGTGCAGTGGGTAGCACAATCGCCTCACAGCAAAAAGGTCGCTGGTTTAAGACTCGGCTGGGTCAGTTGGCATTTCTGTGTGGAATTTGCTTGTTCTCCCTGTGTTGGCGTGGGTTTCCTCCAGGTGCTCCGGTTTCCCCCAGAAGTCCAAAGACATGCGCTATAGGTGAATTGGGTAAGCTAAATTGGCCTTCGTGTGTGTGGATGTTTCCTAGTGATGGGTTGCAGCTGGAAGGGTATCCGCTGCGTAAAACACATGCTGGATGAGTTGACGGTTCATTCTGCTGTGGCAACCCTGGATTAATAAAGGGACTAAGCCGACAAGAAAATGAATGAATGAAGGAACAGAGATGAGGTTTTCAAGGTGAATGTGTAAAAAACTTGAACAAGTTTCTAGAAGTCCTCATTGCAAACAAAGCATCTAAATCTTGCAATGTTTTTGAGATGATAGAATGCTGATTTAGTTACTGCTTTGACACATTAATACAACTTCACTAACAAGAGGGGAATTACTGACTAAACAACCTCTCACTACCACCAGCTTAAATTCCTGAGACGGGGAAAACACAGATGGCTATGAAAATGCCTCAGGTTTGAATTGACTGAGAATCTCACTGCTGCACAAACTGCCACCGACTTCTACAAAAGACTGCAGTTCTTGAAACAAAGTTACTTGCGATCCAACCAGAACTGCCGGATCACACAGGACTGCTTCATAGTGGACCCAACAGCATTCAGAGTCCACAGTATACCATTTACAGAATCCTGTAAATCTACATCCATCCAAACAAACTTGGTACATACAGTATACTTGCTATATATACTTCACCCTTCATCATCCATTGGCTGTATGTGCCACTGAACTCAACCCAAATGGCACAAACTCCTGAATGACCAAATGTCCCAATGACCACAGTACTTCAAATCAGCTCCTGAGTGGACTTGTGGCTGACGCATCCCACAAAGACAGCGATATAACACCACGCAACAACAACAGCCACTGCTCATGGACGCACTGCCGCCTGTACCCTGCACATTGAGCTCAACACATATAGACTGTGACACATCAAAACAGCATCAAGTTTCAGCACCGATGAATGATTTCCAGAAAAACAACCAGGACAACATATCTTAGCAGCCAGAAACTCCTGAGCCCACCTCGCGCTCCATATCAGAGAGCCCTCTGGCCCTTGCGACAGCACTAGGGCCCAAAAATCTTCAGCTGGTGAACAAAATAACTCTCAGTGATGTGTGTTAGGTGCCCGCTTAGATATCTTTGTCAAATGTTTACACATTGAACAAGCGGGAACCTAGTGTGCCTGTAGCTTTCTCTACACAACGATTTGTGTGTGTTTAGATGTTGTCATTGTGTATTTGTTGTGTCGTGCAATTTCCTGTGTTGTGTTCCATATGCTTCTGTTTATGTCATGTGATTCCTTTGTTTTCCTGCCATCTCTGCCTATGGGTCTGGTTGGCTTGCCATCACAGCAATTTTAAATTCCAAAATAAAACCTGACTTGTTTACACAACAGGATCACAAACATCACCGACAATTTACATGACTATAATACACATCACAACTTAAAGTTAAATTAACATCAACTCTAAATGTAATACAGGTACATGTGAACTCTTATTAAAAACCATCATTTTGTTGTAAACTCAGCAAATCTGGGTGACTTGATGATTGCTTGACTTGAAGTCTAGGGATTGGAATGTCTAGATCAGGGGTGCTCAACCCTGTTCCTGGAGATCTGCTTTCCTGCAGATTTCAGTTGCAACCCATATCAAACACACCTGCCTGTAATTATCAAGTGCTGTTCAGGTCCTAATAAATTGGTTGAGGTGTTTTTGATCAGGGCTGGAGCTGAACTCTTGGAAGGTAGATTTCCAGGAACAGGGTTGAGCACCCATGGTCTAGATAATGTGAGATGCTCGGTAAGAGATTCAACAAAGGCTGTATTTAAATCCTGAAGCAAGGGTTGAATCATGAATATCATTGGATTTCCCATTTCCCAAGTCGTTTTGACTTCTGCAGACTTTCTCAGTTGACTTTCATTTTCACTTTCATCTTTATCTGTTTCTTCCTCATGTTCATCAGGTTCCTTTAACTCTGATCTGCATTTTTTGTTGCAAGACATCAGGTAATAGTTTCTTCAACTTGTAATGTGGGTGTTTCCATGTTTTTTTCTTTTTATTTTCTTATCAGGGGTATCCAGTGTTTCCTGTTCTGCTTGAGGTAAGTGGTTTCTATTTTACATACTTTCTCATATAATGCCTGTCATACCAGATGGAGGTTCGATTCCAAGTACTGTGAATCAGATAAGTGTTTGGTATTTAATATGTATTATGTTTCAGGTGGATCTCTTTTTCCTCACGCACTTCCTGCATTCGCAACGTCCAGAGCAGTGTTGGGAACAGGCATTGGGTTGGGTACGGTTTGGTTTGTGGACTCAGATTTAAAGGGAATCCATGTGGAGTTCTTTACTATATTGTATTCCCGGGTAAACCTGTCTGAAGAATGACTGATACAAAGTTTTGGGGCATGTAATCATCCTCATCAGAACTCAGATGTTCAGACTTCTCTGGGCATTCTGTTTCTTCTATATCTCAACTTTGTCAGGTTACATCAATTTGAGTGGACGGGTTACTTTGATGTTCACTAGGGGTGCTGCTCTTCTACATACACAGCAACTGCAGGTAATGACTTTGTTCTCGACATCAGTAGCCATCCTGGCCCAATAGAATGGTGACCAGATGAGATTAATGTTCTGACCCATGTTGTCATGCAGACTTTCCATAGCTGCAGCTCTCAAATCAGAAGGAAGAACAAGTTGGTAAGTAATGGAATCTCCAAGAGTTCCTTCCTATAGAGAACTCCATCTCTCAGTTCAAGTTACTTCCACTCTCTTAGCCGAAAAAGGAAGATCTGATAACTCATGCCTCAACACAGATAGGACTGTATTTCCTGTTTCCATTTGAATTATTATTTCTTGCAGTGCTGGATCTTTTTTGTTTTTGTTTTTCTTCCAACATTGCTCTGACATACAGGAAACAACTGAAGCTCCCATTTTTTCCATACTTCTCAGGAATTGCTTCTGGGCAAATAGATATTGACTCAATGAGATTAAGGCAGTTTATGGCATCAGCTAGATATAAAAGCTTATTACAGACTGCTTGGACTATATCTGCAGAAGCCAGTGTGGATTTTTGCTGCTTTAGGTGAGTGTGACAATGTGAACTGACATATATGGTCTTGCTCTTTTTGGGATGTTAAGTCATTTACCAGATCACCATGGGCTCATCTGTGTCAAGGTTGCTTTTTCCAGGGAAAACTGGAGGGTAAAAGTGGACAACGCAGACATCCACTCATAGTTGGTTGCATGCAACTTTGCTAAGGTTAAGATGTACATAAAGGGGGTTGCTGTCTGTAATAACTTTAAAATTGGATTCATAAAGGTTATTGCAAAACTTCTCGGTAACTGCCCACTTCAGGGTGAGCAATTACATCTTACTCCTGATAGAGTGCCGCACTCAGTGCAGTAGTACTTGCATCTGTATGAAGCATATATGGCAATGAAGGATCTGCAAATCCTTTCAGGTTTCTTGAATTTGTCCAGGTCTTAATGGTTTCTATCTTTTGATGGTCCATTTCCACACCATTTTCGGTAATGATGTGATGCAGATATTTGACTTCTTTTTTCAAAGAAAGCTTTAGTCCATAGTCTTTCAAACGTCCCACAACATGGAGAAGACATTGTTCATGCTCTTCTAGAGTATCTGAGAAGACAATCAAATCATCCAAGAATACCAGGACCAAAAGGTTTTTGTCACCTATGCACTTCTGAACAGGCCACTTTAGCCACATCACACAAAGTGACAGAGATCTGGGCTTTGTTAGTGACATCTGTTGTCTCATCTACTTCTACAGCAACAAATAGTTCTGCATTGATGTCCTTTTGATACCACTTCTGATCACATCACTCACTGATTCAATTAAATCATTCTGTGTTCTGTTTAACAAGCCAGAAAATACAGTAGATGTCTCCAAGTGTCTTGCAAGCCTCTCATCTTTCTCATCAAAAACTCAACATAATTCCCATGATTAGAAGAGCTTGCACTCTTGTCATTACCATTACCATCATAACCAATGGTTAGTACCATCAGTAAAAAGTGGGCCGAAGGGGTTAGACTCTTGTGATCTCTTTAGGTGTAGGAATGCTAGGAGGGTTTGGTAGGGACATGTGGGGGATAGGAGGTTGAAAATGTAAATAAGATGCCCATTTTGATCTGTTTTTCTTTGCCTGATAAAAAAAGGGTTTCCTTATCCTACAAAATTATATTGGAGATTTTTCAGGTTGTGGCTTTTTCAGGTTGCAGTTGTTTTGGAAGGTTCAGTGGGCTAAGAGTAGGGGAGAGGATGAGGAGTTGAAATAATGATAAGGGGGCATTTTGGTGCATTTTCACTGGTATGTTTAGGTGTGAGAGAGAAAGGAATTTCAAATCATCTATAAACATTGAGTTAATAATCGTACTTAACAGAACTAAAATTGGTGCCGAGAGCCTAGTGCAGGGCTATTCAATTAGTTTGTCATGGGGGCCGGTTCATGAAGAGCATCCCAAACGAAGGGCCGGAGAGGTATGACTTGCAATATGAGTGAGGACACAACTACATATGTTCCATTTTTGCTCCTTAACAACGTTGCATCCCTAACAATGATATCAGTGCATTGTACAAAAGGCCTTTTCTACAAAAAATATCCAAATGTTTTCGGCTGCCCGCTGCACTCCCTTAATGTCAGGTGACTCACGCACTGCGCAGCCTTCACCTGCAGCTCGTGCTGTACTGAACAGACGCACGTCACTTCATAACTTTTGCGGCTGTTTTTTGACTGAACTAAATTTATTTCTGATGTCTTGTTCAAACTAACTGGAGGGCCAGAAAAAATGGTCTTGGGGGCCGGGTTCGGCCCGCGGGCCGCCAATTGAATAGCCCTGGCCTAGGGAGTAGCAAAGGTCTTGAAAGGAAATTTCTTGATTATATTAAAAGAAAGAATTTCAGGCAACAACTGATCGCTGTGACAGTGGCAATATGTTCAGTTAGTTATTTTGGCAATGGTGAAGTTCCAGTGAGAGGTTAATGTGACTATAATCAATTACTCAATGGAGGCTTGTCCTGGGCATCTAGGGAGAGTAGCGGTGTTGCGGGAAGGCCATCAGCCGCTTGCTAAGGCTGCAGACTTTATTGATGCGCTCTCCCATTCTGATGCGCTGGATGTCGGCTTAGAGATGCAAGAGGGACCATGTAGTTAAAAATGTTAACCTCTGGGATTTTTTACTTGGACATAGTTACAGCAATTGGATGTGTCTTTCTTCAAGGTGAATATAACTGAGGTATGATACTCTGGTTATTTATAGAGACTTAGGAATGGTCTGATTGGTGAATCATGTGTTAGCAAATGCGGGACCAGACATGGTCAATCATAAGCATGTGATCCTCTCAAAATTAGTTTATAAATAAACTTCACTTGATTAAACCACAATAATTTATTAGTATAGTGTTGGCTCTCCTTTTGTGGCCAATACAGGATCAATTTATTTTGGGAATGACAGATACAAGTCCTGCACAGTGGCCAGAGGGATTTTGAAGTATTCTTCTTGCAGAAAAGTGGCCAGATCACTATGTGATGTTGGTGGAAGAAAATGTTTACTGACTCGCTCCTTCAAAACAGTGACTCGAGAAAATTAAGAAGTGGGGACTGTGCAGGCCATGGGAGATGTTCACAGATGTTTAAATTAATTTTCATGTTCTTCAAATCACTCTGCACCAGTATTGGAAACAGAAGACTTGAGGTGCACATTTAAGTGTAAAGTGAGTGCGACAGCTGTAGTTTTATGTTTTTTGGAAACAGTCTAGGTTAGCAGCTGGACATCCCTTTCAGACAGCTTCCTCTTGCATCCACAGTTACTCCTGTTGGATGTGGTTTGACTTTCTTGGTGGTATGCTGACATTACCCTGGATACTGTGGCTCTTAGTACATCACAAAGACTTGCTGTCTTGGTCACAGATGCACTAATGACAGATACGCATTTACAATTTGTGCTCTTTTGGACTCTGAATTCATATATGGAAAATGCAAATAAAATGAAAGTAGTGATTTCTAAATTTACTTCGACTTGTATCTCATTGCAGACAATACAACAAAAAATATTTAATATGTTCCTCGTGATTTTTTCTATAATAAACACATATTACACATATTTTGGTAAAAAAAAGAAGTTGGAACAGTAAAACATTTACCACTTTGTAATGTTGTCACTCCTTTTCACAACACTTAAAAGACGCTTTGGGACTAAAGACACTAAGTGATGAAGTGTTGAAGGTGTAATTTTGCCCCATTCTTCCGGCAAACAAGTCTTAAGGTGGTGAACAGTATGGGGTCTTCATTGTCACATTTTGCTCTTTAAAATGTGCCACACATTTTCTATTGGAGACAGGTTGGGACTGCAGACAGGCCAGTCAAGTACCATTATCCTTTCCCTCCACAGCCAGGACTTTGTAATGTGTGCAGAATGTAGTTTTGCGATGTCATGTTGAAATATACATGGGTGTCCCTGAAAAAAAGGCAGCACATCAGAGTTTATATTTGTTTAAGGGTGATTTACTGCACATGTCACTTACTTGACATGGTAAGTTACAAAGTTTTATTTTCATTTATTGAGCATGTTATTGATCATATTTAATTTGGGGTAAATGTTTTTTTTTTTTTAATTAGGCAAAACTATAATTATTATTAAGATCTGTTGATACATTTTTATTATTTTGCAGCACAGCATCTATTAGCAGTACTAAACACATTGGCTGCATCCAAAATTGCATTCATCCATACTATATAGTATGCTAAAAAAGTATGTGAGGCAAGTAGTGTCCGAATTCATAGAATTCAAAAAAACAGTATGCGAGAAATACCCGCATGACCTACTACTTCCGGTGAGATTCTGAAGTGCGCATCTGATGCATGCTATGCTATCCCATGATGCACCTTAAGAGAATTCATAAATGGGCCCTATTAGCCCCTTTAAGCTATATTTTTTCAATAGTCTACAGAACAAACCATTGTTATACAATAACTTGCCTAATTAACCTAACTGTTGTAAATGAAGCTTCGAACGCTTCCCTTGTGCACCACCAGAGAGAGCCATCACCAGAGAGCCATCATTTTCATGAACTCAAATTCCCATAGGCCAGGGCTGACCAACCCTGCTCCTGGCGATTGGCTGTCCAGCAGATTTCAGTTGCAACCCATATCAAACACACCTGCCTGTAATTATTTAGAGCTGTTCAGGTCCTAATTAATTGGTTCAGATGTGTTTGATGAAAGTAGAAGCTGAACTCAGCAGGAAAGTCGATTGCCAGGAGCAGGGTAGTGATGGGAAGTTCGGATCATTTTACTGACTCGGATCTTTAAGTCTCGTTCATCGAGATGAACGAATCTTTTTCCGAGTCATTTCGTTCATTTCGTTCAATTTGCCAATATATTATTAAACTGTTACGAATTGCTTCCAAACACATGTACAACTAGCCCAAATGTTGATTACACTACAAACAAGTCATAAATAGAATGCTATAAGAGAAAATAATCATTCACTGTTTGCCTGCTCTTTTGTCTATGAAGATATTTTTGCCTCTTTGCTCAGCTCACCTCTTCATGTCTTCAAATTTCAGCGGTTCGTTCACGTCACACGGACAGTCCATATAATCTCAACCAATGTACACAGTAGCTGCATTCCAAATGACACACTATACACTATGCACTTATGCACTATGTACTTATGCACTTACACACTCAACAGCAAAGTATATGTATGTTGTGCTGTCCCAAATGGAGCAATAATAGCTTTTTTACTAAGCGGAAGTTCAAACCATTTCCCTGATGACGTTTGACGGTTACCAAATTAGAGAAATAAATGACCAAAATTTCTAATAATACCTGGCATGAGTATAACCGCATTCACCATCGCGAGGCGCTATAATCACTCTTGTTGGAGAAATTTGCTTTCACAGTCCAAAATAAATAAAGTTATCCAACTTGTGCGCACGATAGCTCCGCCTCTTCCGATAGCTCCAGTCGTTGAGTGCGTGAAGTGTCCAACATTACACACTTCATATTACCGGTGAAATGAGTGCATCATCCGGGTAATTAAAGTACACTTATTATTTTTAGAGTTTTCAGTGTGAACACACTTATTACACTATTTATACTACAAAATGGCGTAGAAAAGTGCACAAGTATGCCATTTGGGACGCAGCTAGTCTGAGTCGAAAGGAGCCATGACTAGTTCACCTTTCGAGTCTTCTGGTTCGTTCATCACGTAACAAAATGTAAAGAGACATGACTCAGACCGAGGACTCGGGGGGTGAACGGATCAAATCTCTTTCCGGCTCTAAATGCATACGATTGGCTTCTGTGTCTTTCACGTGTTGAACGACTCGGACCGAGGACTCGGGAGGTGAACGGATCAAATCTCTTTCCGGCTCTAAATGTATATGATTGGCTTTTGTCTTTCACGTGATGACCGAGTGACTCATACAGAGGACTCGATACGGATCAAATCTCTTTCCGGCTCTAAACGCATATGATTGGCTTTTGTCTTTCGCGTGATGAATGAATTAAAAGACTTGAAAAATGAACGAAACCTGCACATCTGTGTGCAATCTGCGCATGCGCGGATGAACGGATCGCTCCCTGAGAGGACTCGTCGTTCCCGAGTCATATTAAAGATTCGTTCAAAATGAACGAATCGTTCAAGAACGACCCATCACTAGAGCAGGGTTGAGCACCACTGCCATAGGCCATAGGCCTTTCTGCCCGGGGCTGTAGCAAGTGGTTTCTATCAGTACTCTCGCATATAAACCTTACTCATTCAATGGTTCAGTGCGAAGTCTTGATTTGCGAAGCAGTCAACACCAAGCATTCTTTCACTGTGCTATTGCCTTACCCGTGTCTTGCCCTTTTTAGCATGTCCTATCATCTGTGGTTGTTCTCAGCCTGCCTCAAACCTTTTTTTTTTTCATGTTTACTGACTTGACCCTGGATTGACCTTCTGATAAAATAAATCAGTTATTAGAGTTATTAAAACTATTATGTATAGAAATATGTTGAAAAAAATCTCTGTTAAACAGAAATAAGGGGAAAAAATAAATAGGGGGCTAATAATTCTGGCTTTAACTGTATGTTCATCAGACATGCTAGAGGATTTTTTTTTTTTTTTGCTAATAAAGGCTTATTCCAGCAAAAAAAAAAACATCACTTGGCTATTGTTGAATCTGATCACTGTATTTTTTTTCCAACTATTTGACACGACCAGTATAGAAGCTAAGCACAACAGTACTTTCAGATGCAAACTTTTTCAAATTTATATCTTGTGCAATTACCATTTTTATAGTAGATAATAAAACAGACTCTATCACCCTCACTATTATGGGAAAAGTTTAAGTTTAAGTTTATATATATATATATATATATATATATATATGGTTGCAGCTGGAAGGGCATCCACTGCGTAAAAACATATACTGGATATTATATAGTTTACATTTATATGCATTACATATGCCTTTAAAAAGTTTACATTAAAAAAGAATATATAAGCAACAAAACTAAAGAGTTGTCACTGTTCCGTTATACAGCGATTCCATATTTAGGGGGCCACGCAGGGGGAGGGTTCAAGCTTGTTGACACAGGACACTGTCTTAAATCTCCACTGCACATAGCCCAATTATTTTAGTTTTTAAATATTTTAGTTTAGTAAACCAACAACACACACACACATAACACATAAACCCTGGCAAACTAAGTAGTATATGTTGCTCAATATGACAGACATGTTTTTAAATATCTGAATTTTTTTTCGTGGGGTGAAAGAAATGCAAGGCAGATGTGCCAGCTGTGAGTTCATGCTTCCGCGTGTGAACGCGCACTTCATTGGTTGAGGGGAAAGTAAACGTTATAGTGCCGAGGTTTGAGTAGTCGTTCAGTGTGGAAGTGAGCCAGAGACCAGACACACGTCAAAAATGCTGCAACTTAAATGGGTACGATGACCAACTTAGTTTATTGCAACCGTTTGCTGCTTTCTTTCTTAAGAATCGTATAGATTCAGTAAACGTTTAATATTGCATTTTTAACAAAAATGCCACATTCTTCTCTGTTGCATATATTTATATGATGCCCTTTTCAGCCATCGCTTACTGTAAACGATGTCTTAAATTGTTTAAATCATATGTTATTGCTTTATTGCTGTATCTGTACCAATGTATTTTCCTTTTTGTGTCTTCTCTCTCGGTGGCTGGACCCAGGTTTTCTCCGTTATGTGGCTTTTCTCGCGGTTAACAGTGTGTAAGACTTATGTGGTCAGACGGTCCGAAAAGGCTGCATCACCAGACGATTCGCTCTCAAGAAGTAGGATGGTTCTTTCTGAAGTTGTAGATTTTATTCTATTCTTTAATACTTTTCGAGCTTTCTGTTGCAAGTTTACATTGATTACAAATGTAAGCATGATTACGCGATTAGTGGTTGCAGGGCTGTATTTGCCAATTGCCGCATCAGAATGCGATGGTTCGATAATGTTGGATAGTATTTTATTTACGGAAAAGTTCAATAAGTTTTAGTATACCTTTATAGTAGCCTACCCCTTGCAAGTTCGTGAATTCCTTGCAGAATCTGAAAATGTAAATTTCTGACAAAATAAGTGATCATACAAAATGCATGTTATTTTTGTCATTGTTTATTTAGTGGCATGTTCTGATTAAGATATTTTGCATAAAATGTTCACATATAGTTCACAAGACAAAAATATAGCTGACATTATTTAAATAACCCTCAGCAAAAGTTTTTGAACATGCTTGTGTGGTTGAATGGTCTATGACAGTTTTTTATTTTTATTTTTATTTGTGATTTATTTGTGATTTATTTGTTCTTGAGTCCCTTTATTTTGAAAAGCTGCTTATGTTCTCCTGAAAAATGACATGTCCTGCAGTTTCTTCAGTAGTCGTCAAGCGTTTTTTGCATATTAAAACCTTTCCAGCAGTCACTGTATGATTTTCAAATCTTTTCACAAAGGAAAACTGAGACAAGCACAAATATAAAAAAAAAATAGTTCAAATGGTGACTAATGTTCATTCATTTTCACTTGGCTCTTTATTGTCCTCAACTGACCTCAGTGTTATGGCTTCTCTTGCCGTTTACTGTAGTTACGATGTAAGGCTTATGCTGTCAAACAGTCCAGAAAGGCTTCATCACTAGAAGATTAGCTCTTTAGATGTAGGATTGTTAACTCTTTCTTAAAGTGTTGCAAGTTTACATTATGTACAGGGCTCATATGGTCATGAAAAACCTGGAAAAGCCATGGAATTTTAGCATGACATTTTCCAGGCCTGGAAGAGTTTTGTAAAAACTGAAAAAAACACAAAGTTTTAGAAAAGTCATGGAAATTAGTTTAACAAATGTCTGTATATTTTAATATAGTTTAGTTGTCTTTACTTCTTTTCTATCCCGGGTGAAACACATGCTCTCAAATTATTAGTGCTATTTGAGCATTATCTAAATTTGAACTAGATATAAAGAATAATTTAAACTAAATAGATTGTTGCATGTTTTATGATATGCTGTAATAACGTTCATGATTTAATTTTCTTCCTAATATTTAACATGTATAAATAGAGTGTATAAATAGATGTATAAAATTAGATAATTGAAAATTTACTTGAAAGTCCTGGAAAAGTCATTGAATTTTAGTAGTAAATGAACCCTGTATGTAATTACAAATCTAAGCATGATTACAGTGGTTGTGGGGCTGCATGTTATGTGTGTGTGTGTGTGTGTGTGTGTGTGTAAATAATTTTAACAAAACAAGAGGGATCATACAAAATGCATGTTATTTTTTACTTAGCATTGAAGATATCTTACATAAAAGATGTTAAAACAAAATGTTTACATATAGTTCATGAGACAAAAAAGTTTCAAAAGGTTTGTACAGGGTTTTTAATGATGTTATCTGATGATCTATTGGTGTTTTTATGATTTGTGACGGTTGTTTATGAGTCTCTTGTAAGTTCTGAATAGTAACTGCTGCTGTTCTGATGGAAAAAACCTGTTCTGCAAATTATTTAGTTTTTACCCCTGGCTCTTAATTCCTTGTGTTTCCTTCAGGACTATCCTAAAAAATTCCTAAAATAGCATTTGAGTTCCTCAGTTGGCCTCCGTATGATTATGAGTTCCAATATTTCAACACTGTCACTACTAGAAAGGGTTCAGATTTGCAGAAGATGCTGGAAACTGAAGAATCTGCAGGACATGGAGGATTTTTCTGAAAAACAGCAGCAGTTTAACTGTTTAGAGCAAACAAGATACTAGTGAACAACCATCACATAGTGAAAAACACACACTCATAGATCTTCATGGAACCATGCACAGTATTAAATACCTATGTAACTTTTGCAGGGGGCTATTTTAATAATTTCAGGCATGCTCTTGGCTTTTGAATTCTGAACTACAGATAAACATGTAAAAATATCTTACTCAGTACAGGAAGAATAGCATGCATATAATAACAAATATTGTATATTATAATAAACATTGAAGCATAACTGTAGTTTACTAATACTGTATTATGTCTGTGTTAAATTATACATGTCTGATTCTAGTTTCACTCAAGTTCATTATAATGTATAGCTTGGACAACAGCACTATGAGGTTGGTGTGTGTATGTACCCAAGATGGTATTCTAAATGTCAGGGAAATAAAAGGAAATAATTTGGCCTTGTTGATCCAGCTTTCTGATCTATTCATTATTCATACTACAGTTTCATTTTCATGTTTCATGAAATGTTCCAGTCGAAATGCATAATTTTTTTAAAATCAAACATTCATGTTGGTCAGTTCATGTAGGCTAGTAGTGGTAATAAGCCAGGAACATTTAATGAAACAACCACTTTCTGTTGCTCTCTCAGCTGGTGATTGAAAATTAGGGAAATATTTGCTTTGCTCTACCCTAAGTCAATATTGAGACGTGCAGAGAACTTTTCAGCTCCTTGACCCATATTAGAAGGGAATGATTTTTTTATGCTGATATACATGTCTCCGTGATTTTACATCTAAAAGACCTCTTTAATACTTATGTTCTATGTGCGTTTTTGTCTTTTCTTTATGTCCAATCAAGGTTTCTCTGACCAGCCATTTACCATCCTGGCAGGTTCTTGCAAAAAACGGTGTTTTGAGCTAGTGGAAGCCGATTCCCCAAATTGTCGCTGTGACAACCTGTGTAAAACATACAATATGTGTTGCTCAGACTTTGATGACCACTGTCTAAAAACTGGTAAACCTCTTTATTTGTTTACATTTTCATTTATGGTATACACAGCAGAGTCTATGAGTATATACAAAGAGTCAATGAGGCCTCATGATGTACAGTTATTTGTAAAGCAAATAGATAATTATGGTTGACTGCATTTAATGAAGCTTCCAGTGTAGCTGGTATCATCAGATTTTGCACAAATTTGGATGTACCAAAGAAGTTATTATATGCATAATTTCCCTAATTCATGATTTGCAGCATTTCCACTTTTAGACTTGTACTTTTTTTGGTTTTCCATACATAATTAGTTTTTTTCTTCACAACTCAAGAAAAATGTATTAAAATCTATAAATATATTAATATTTATATATTTTTTGTAATACAATTTTGTCTTTAAGTGCAAGCAGTCAGATATATGAACTGTACCATTAATTTTACCTGCTCAAAGAAAAAAACAGTTTTGAATGCTTTAGACAAAACTCATCAATACTTGCACGGAAGACAACATGAGCATATATAGCAAATAAACTAATGTAAAATATTATCCTGCTTGATTTTTGAACAAGCGAGTTCTTACACTCATCGGTCATTGTCTTCACCCGCTCAACAGAAAGGGCTGCGATTGGCTTTAAAAATGAAAGTGCTGTTCACCGATGAGTGACATGCGAAGAACAGCCGCGGTTGCAGTCTGTATGCTGATAATACCTGGTTATCACATGTAATTTGTAATAGACACGCTGTAGAAAACTCGCACCACAGGCACGCTCGTGTCTGGATCCACAAATCGATTTAACAGCCGAGAGGAGAGGATAAGTTACCTTACGAACATGCCAGCTTTGGCATTACTTTGATTATATACAGCTACTCAGCTAACATGAAAACGACTGTCATATTTCCTAGTTCCTCCAAAAGTCGCCCTCAAGAGGCTCTGATTGGTCAGCTAACATAATTGCAGTGTCACAACTTTACTAGCACACTCTTTGCCTCTGCTGTAAATACTGTCAGTCAGTGTAACTTTAAATGACCTTTTTCAAATGCTAGCTATAATTTTTTTTATAATTCTCTGGAACATTATTTAAAATTAAACTGTAAGCACTCCTCGCTTTGTATCGTGTCCTTTGGAAGCCCATATACAGAAACAGAAGAAGCTCTGTGGAAATAGCAGCGTTTAGATGCCATTTTAGCTTTCTCTGCTGTAACATCACAGCGCCTCTGGCCATGCCCCTTCGATGCGCAGGGTGTATGCACGTAACCTGAAGGGTTTATGACATCATTAACCAGGATGTTTTTTTTTTGTAGTCCCCATACTTCTTTCGCTGTAGGCTTTGCTAAGCTAATGAAGTATGGGGACTAGCAAAAAATACATACTTTTTTTTTGTTTATTTATTTGTTTACAGGGTCAACGCACATTAATAAACATTACTGTAAAATGTGCCAGAATTAGCCAAGAATGGCTATTTTTCCCTTACAGAATGTTAAAAAGTCACACCTAAAATAGAAGCACAGCATAATAACATATAATACACTATCATATATAAAATACAGTAAAAAGAGCAAAAAACTAAAACAATTGATGGCAGAAGAAAAGGACAAAAGCAAAAAACAAACAGTACAAATCAGTGTCAAGAATACAGTACTAATGCTGACAATACTGATTTGTCAATAACCAATTTTTAACATAAAACTGAAAAGAACGAAAAGTAAGTGATCTTCTAATTGTTGGTGGGATGGAGTTCCATTTCCCAGCAGCTTTCACTGAAAATACCGACTGACTGAATTAACTTTTTTTGAGAGGAATAATACAATCCCCTCTTTCACCACCCCTAGGAGTTCGGTGAGCAGTAATTCTAACTTTCACAAACTGATTTAGTGGTGAAGCCGGGTAATGTAAAGTCTTAAACATTAAACAAATATGTACATATTTAATAGAATTAAAGCAGGTTGTATTTCTTTATTATTGAACAATGGTGACATTGAACTGATTTCTTATCATGGATTTTTAAGGATTGTTTGTACGAAGATTCAAGTGGCTTCAAAGTAGTAATGGGACCAAGTGGTTAAACAATAAGTGAAATGAGAAATGATCATGAAGTGATAATAGATGAGGGCAGCCTCACAAGACGTTATCACGAATAAATAAAAAAAATATGCTAAACTGAACCTGACCCAGTTACAGACCTTTTCAACCTGTGACTTAAATGATAGTTTTGAGTCTGTCAAAACACCAAGGTACTTGTACTCAGATACAACTTGTAATCTTTCGGCTGATACAAATACATTTGGTGCTACACTTAACCTATCATTCTTAGAAAAGAACATACACACTGTTTTAGAGATTACATTAAGAGATGTTGTTTATGTTTACACAGCTACATTAGACATCAACTAAAGTTTAAAATATGATATCGTAGTGGACCACCCCTTTAAAAGGTGTCATGACATTCTTATGAACACCCGTTCAAGAAAAGTGCTACCCTCTTTTTCAAAACATGTTTTATTATTATTTTTTGTTGTTGTTTCCCCAGCAGGGGGGTTTGAGTGTAGTAAAGAGCGTTGTGGTGAAAATCGTAATGAGCAGCATGCCTGCCACTGCTCAGAAGACTGCATGGCCAAAGGAGACTGCTGCACCAACTACAGGTCTCTTTGCAAAGGTAGAGACTTTAAAAGAAATTTCACACAAACACAGGGAGAACATGCGAACATCCACACAGAAATGCTAACTAGCTCCACCTGAACTCGAAGCAGAGACCTTTTTGTTTCTGTGAGCCGCCATGCCAAGCTTTAATTAAAGGCTTTTAATTGAAATTGCCTGGAACCAAGCAGTTTTGTCATAATTACTGCAGAAATTCTAAAAATATATGTGCACACAGTGCATATTTTTTGTTAAATCACAAAAAAAATTCTTATGCAGTGTACTTGCATATTTAGAAAGCGATATTTAAACAATACCTAAATAAAGACCTTTGGAATATGCCAAACCAGCTATTTTTAAACAGTGGGGATGATTGTCTTTCAAGTGTAACTATAATACTAGGGAACTCTATTGCCTGTACTGTAATATATTTGCATATGCATGAATACCTTGTGGTGCATTATGTAATGACTTTCTCTGTTAGGCGATGTTCCTTGGTTGCAAGAAGAGTGTGAAGAGATTAAGAACCACGAGTGCCCTGCTGGGTAAGAAAACACATTTTTCATTTCAGTGATAAACATCACACTCTGGTCTTTACTTTTTATTTTCAAAACAAAACTAGATTCAAAATACTCATATCTGAAGTCTCAGCTGTGCTTTACCTACAAGCAGAAAATAAATTAAAAAAAAACATTGCTGTGAAGTACTGAGTTTTGGATTGTGTGGCTGTGAAGGCCTGCTAAGTTATTTGCATGACGATTAAATGTTAATGCATGTATTATAAGTAGATCCTAAGATTTAAAAGGTTTGATAAGAACATTCAAATTATCTCTGAATAAGGACAAATTTGAGCTGTTTTGTTGCAACTAGAATGCTAATGCTTTTTTGCATATCTAGGTTTGTTCGACCTCCTGTCATCATGTTGTCTGTTGATGGCTTTCGTGCATCTTACATGAAAAGAGGAGGCACTGTGATCCCCAATATTGAGAAACTCCGTAAGGTTTTTCATTAAAATCATAGAACAATTTATAAATTCACTATTGCCTTCAGAACTGCCTTAATCCTTTGTGGCATAAATTCAATATGGTGCTGGAATGTTTCTCAGAGATTTTGGTCCATGTTGATATGATAGAATCATGCAGTTGCTGCACATCCAGGATGCGAATCTCCCGTTCCACCATATCTCAAAGGTGCTCTATTGGATTGAACAGGGTGACTGTGGAGGCCATTTGAGTATATTGTCATGATCAAGAAACCAGTCTGAGATGATTCGTGCTTTATGACATTAAGTCATAAAGATGATTTGTGCATTATCCTGATTACACACACACACACACACACACACACACACACACACACACACACACACACACACACACACACATATATATATATATATATATATGG
>CAIGQQ010034625.1:97820-109308 GCA_903798035.1 Danio albolineatus
TGTGTGTGTGTGTGTGTGTGTGTGTGTGTGTGTGTGTGTGTGTAATGAATACTTAAATTAACTTAAATAAACTGAATACTTAAATTGGTGGCCAAAGCTAAACTTGAAAATATAAATCTTTTTACCTCAAAAACTTCCTTCCTTAATAAGTTTAATATTTGGTACTCTACCCTAACCCTAATTTGACTAATAAATTGCACTGCTTTTTTACAACTATCAAAAGATATTGTTCAGAGGTCGAATTTCAAGACATTTGTCGTTTTTTTGTCCTGAAATCACTTTGGTGTGTGGAACATACCTCTTACCTCATCCAAAGCCATTGCTTACTTTTAATTTTCATCTGTGGTAGGGTGTATAATTTAAAATAATTTATTTTGCATAGTAAATATAGAATTGATATAGAATTGTAATGTGGTTAAGAAATGCATAGAACTACTTCAGCTGCCCACCCTGGCTTAGAATATTCATCATCAAATTAGAATTGAGCATTACACAGCCGCATAATGAACTGACAAGAACTCTGACAGGAAACTGAACGCTTGAGCTGGCTTCCATAGAGGCCAAAGATTAATATTATAGTAGTAGTACAGGATTGCCAGATAAAAGATGATAAAAAATGAACTTGTGGAAGTGCTGAAAGAAGCCTAGTATAATTTTAAAAGTGTTTAGGTGTGTGCTTAGTGCTAATGAAGGTCATCATTTGTCTACATATACTCCATACATTTTTGTTTGTATGTAATATATTGTGTGATGAATTAACAGCAGGTTGACTAGTAAATTAATGCCTTAATATAACCTTATTTTGTAGGATCCTGTGGAACACATACTCCATACATGAGGCCTATGTACCCCTCAAAAACCTACCCAAATTTGTATACAATTACAACAGTATGTATTCTTTTTTTTTTTTGCTACATATTTTTCTTGAATTTTCAGAATCTGCATGATTATGATTTAGATTTTCAAGTGGAATACAAACTTACAAATAACAGCTTTTTATTATGATGGTGTTTTTGTTAAATTGACTCTTAAATTGCTTAGTTTAATCTTTTTTCTTTTGTTTTCTTTTTGCTTTAGGGGCTTTATCCTGAATCGCATGGGATTGTGGGTAACTCCATTCATGACCCAAGCTTTGATGCCAACTTTAACTTCCGTGGGAAAGAGAAGCTTAATCATCGATGGTGGGGAGGCCAGCCTGTGAGTTGACCTTTAATTTTTTTAGAGGTGCCATAGAGTGCATTGATACAGTATGTTAAATTGTTCTTTATGTGGTTTAGGTATGTGCAACATTTCTCTGGAAATATTTAACATTGTCCATAAACAACCATATTTGTCCCTAGAATAAAAAAATCTTTTTTTTTTAGCTTATTTTGGAAAGGTTGTGAATATGAATGATGAGCTCTGCTTTGAGTGTGTGGGAGACACACAGCAAACTTATATCTACAACAAAGAAGTCTTAAATATACTTTAATACTTCAGTTGTGAAAAAATATTTAAACAAATTGAGTAGATGCATTGTGAATGGACAATCGTTTTAACTTTTGTGGAGAAGGTCACGTTAGCAAGGAGTGATAAGGCTTTCTGTAAGCAACAGGATTAACCTTGTTTAGGTTAGTTTCGGAGTTACCTAGTTTTGAAGTTGTTTATAAAATATTGACTTAATTGTAATTCTATCTGACAAATGGGACTGACGTACTGTGGTGTGAAATTTCTTATCAGATCATCAAACTAATTTAAAATGTAGTCAAAGATAACACAATAAATGCATCATGCAGTTATTAAATAAAGGTCTTTTTTATTAAGGCAAAACAAAATCTAAAACTACAAAGCCCTAATACATAGTACAAATTAAGCACAATTCGTCATTTTTCCTTCCCCGTATCATGTGACTTATTCATGTTACACTGTCTCAGGTGTCTGCCCTGCCCTGGATGCCTACTATCCAACAGAGCACAGCACACAAATCAAACACACTTGTAAAGCTCGTCTTTAAATCAACGGGCTACACAAGAATAAAAATAACATAAATGGTTCAATTCTCTAGATCTTGTATTAAATCTTTATCATGGATTAATGAAGTACTTTTTTTCTTTCTTAAAAGATCACAATTCTCTCACAAAACGCCCTTACAATCAACATAAACACAAAAACATGCATACAGTAACAAAATACAAACATTTGAAACCCCTATGAGCGTGGTGGTTTGTATGCATGTGTGGGTGTATGTGTGTGCATAAAGTCCAAAGTCCATGGATGTGTGTGCGTGCAAAATTGATCGCGCTCACCGGTAAGTTAGAGTCCGGTTTACAGGCACCATATAAAGTTGCTGCACCTCAAAAGTCCTCCATGCAGGGGCGACGCTAAGGGGGGGGAAAGGGCCCATGCACTCTAGGGGCCCACAGAGATCTGCTTTATAATTAATAACAGTAGTAAAATGTAATATAAATTATGAATGTATCTCTAAATTACAAGTAAAGCAATTTATTAGAAAAAAAAAACGGCTTATATCTGCCCCTCGTGTCTGTCACTGTCAAATTGCATCAATAATAAAATGCATAGAACAGTTAAACTACATTGCAGACAAAGAGTTTGGATAGCTAGCTTGGTAGTAGGGGGCCCCTCCTTATATTTTTTCATGGGGCCCAAAATTGCTAGCGGCGCCCCTGCCTCCATGGAAAGTCTTTTAGCAATTTGGCATGAGTCCAAAGAGGGAAAACTCCACGATAACTGTTGTCTCCAGCACACGAAAAAGGTAGCTTAGGCAGACAGCCGCTCCATGCGCTCGGATGGTTTCTTCAGAAGTCCCGCTGAGCAGTGTCCATGTGCCCTCTATCTCCCCCTCATGGTATATATGATATGTAAATGTGTGTATACTGTATATAGAACAACGGAAATAGTTAACACAGGAAATAGAACACCTTAAGACACCTTCACCTCGCCTCATCACTTCAAAATAAAGAACAAAAAAAAAGTCCATTACTCACTGATATAACTGGGGATACAATAACTGAGTATGCTTAACTGCATGGCCCATTCACACAATGAATTTTACAGTAAGTATCTACTTTATTATGTGGCAGCGCTACACACTGAAGCAGCTAATCATTTCAGGGGCATAAAAATCATACAAGCAGCTGTGCTAAAGAGATTAGAAATAAACTTTGCAGGTCTCCAGGAGAAGAATTCAAGGGTTGGGTACCGAAACTTGGTGCCATTACCTATGTAACCAGTATGGACCGGGCCGAGTCAGTATATGAATTTCGGTGCCTAATTTTGGTGCCACTGGTGCTGTGACAAGGACATAAATAGCATCAAGGGGTACATCAAAGGCACACATAGGTGTGCGTTGTGTGACACAATCTCTTAACATTTAATTCTAAACAACTTTGAGGGTTACGGACACCATCTGCGATGTTAGGCATTTGTTCTTGTTGCTTAGGAAACGCAGGTAAGTAGACAACGTGTGCAGTAAGCACATCCGGTAAACGACTCCCTTCAGAGTCATCAACACACTTCTTCGCGTTCATCAACATTTCTGAAACTAAGCATTCTAAAACATGGCAAAATTTTCAAGCAAGTATTCTGACACAGCAACATGAAGCAGATACTTTACAAACATTGCGCATAAATGCTGTTGTGCATCAAGCGCACGCGTATACTCTGGCGCAGCCTGCGTGTCGTCGCCATGGCCGACACTGACACGCACCTCTCAAAAAATGTAACTACACGTTGAAACAACGCTAAGCACAAGCTCTGTGATTGGTCGGCTTGGTCGTGCTGACGACTGTGGGCGGAGGTTTAAGCTGCACAAGCCCGATGGAGCGAATCCCGTAAAGGAGCTCTTGATGGAAACTGTTGCTTTGTGTTTACCTTATGATTAAAGTTGTTGCATCTCCGCCTGGTCCCGCCTCAAAATGAGCAAGTTTGAGCCACTTGTATGTTAAGGTAGCATTCAGAAAAAACAAAACACCAGCGAAGAAACTCAACACAGTGGAACATAAAAACCTACTGCCATCTAGCGTTTCAGAAGTGCTGTTGCAGAGCAACACAAACAGCACGCAGAAGTATAAATGCATGGCAACACGTATTGCATGCGCAGTGGGTCACCGCAATCACACGACGCAGAAGTATAAACCAGACTTAACGCCTGTTTCACGATGTCCAGTGGCAGAGTAATGGCTCATTAATTCATGCTCGTGCAAAGGATGAGACGGACAAAAGTAATCAATGCATGCCCTTCTTTTACTTATTTTCATGTTGTCAGGTTCACAGTGCAAACAGCTACCGGATGGAATAACTTCAGTGAACATAAAACAAACCCGAATAAAACTTTCTTCTGCTTCAACTGCACAGCACACATTGAGCTCGTGTTGAACTACACTACCCACAATACACTTCGTTATGGACTACAACTCCCATAAATAGCAGTCTTAAATCTGCCAGTTCTATTTCCCCCTCTTGCAACACTAGTGTGCGACTTAAGCAAAACTGATACTAAAGTTGTTATACATTAATATTTGTTGCTTACCTTAATATATTACCTTAATATTTTTGATTACCTTAAAGGACCACAGACACCTGCGTCACAAAATGCAGAGGTTTTTTTCTTTCCTGACCCAGCCAAGGTTTGAACCAGCAACCTTCTTGCTGTGAAGCGACATCGTTATCCAATGCGCCACCGCATCATCACCATAGAGATACTTGTTATGCGTATTTAAAAACAGTAAAGTGTTTTTTATCACTTGTGTGCACTCATAAGAAAAATAGACCAAATATTTTTTTGTAAAATAATAAAAAAGAAGCCTCATCTGTTGTTACACTCTCATTGAAGTCCAGTCTAAAACACATCAGAAAAGGACATTTTTATTCTCTCATTCGAGTCTGCCAAGGGAGATCCTGGGGGATAACAAAGGATGTGACCGAAAGCGGTGGCCCTAGTAGAAACGAGTCTGTGTCAGGATTAGTCTATAAGAGCCCAAGCACCCCCACACCTCTTCCTAACATCCTTCTTGCTAAAATTCAGTCACTTGAGAACAATTTTGATGACCTCAGGGCCAGGGTAGAGTTCCAGAGAGACTTTTGGGATTGCAATCTACTCTACTTTACAGAGACATGGCTTAGCCCAGCAGTGCCAGGCCACGCCATTCAGCCGGCAGAGTTCAATTCAATCCAATTCACCTTTATTTTTATATCGCTTTTACAATGTAGACTGTGTCAAAGGAGCTTCACATAGAAGGTTATAATAAATTGAAACAGTGTCAGTCCAGTTTTCAGTGCTGAAGTTCAGTTTAGCTCAGTTCAGTGTGGTTTTATATTCACTACTGAAATTCCAAACACTGAAGAGCAAATCTATCGATGCACAGCTCTACAGGTCCCGAACCATGCAAGCCAGTGGCGACAATGGGGAGGAAAGCCCCAGGCCCAGACGGTGTCTCAACAGCCCGTCTGAGAACCTGCGCTGACCAGCTGGCTCCCATTTTCTCAGAGATCTTCAACAGATCACAGAAACAGAGCAAAGTTCCATCCTGCTTCAAACGCTCCACCATCATCCCAATCCAGAAGAAGCCGAAGATCACCAGACTCAACGACTACAGACCTGTTGCCTTAACAAAGTCTTTCGAAAGACTGGTGGTAGCATATCTTGAAGGACATCACAGGACCTTTGCTAGACCCCCTGCAGTTGGCCTATAGAGCAAACCGGTCTGTGGATGATGCATTCATCATGGGGACTGCATTATACCCTACAACATCTGGACAAACCAGGGAACTACACAAGGATTCAGTTTGTGATGAATTCTCCTATGGCCAAATGACTTGTGCAGAGCAGCAAACTAGGCGCCGGACGCTGGAGAACGCTGGACGTTAGCGAGACTCGTCTGTCCTTGGAGGTTCACAGGAATCAGTCTCATGCTTTCCACTCCTCCATGCACAAAGCAGCTGCTCAGGGTACAGCGTGGTCCAGGATTATGGAACCTTGGGATCATCTCGTTCTTCTAGAATCTCAGCATGGAGAGGACACAGGACTCTGGGAATTCAAATGAAGGCATTATTTGTTTACGCATTGTGCATTGTTACTCTTACGCACACCCAAACTGGACCTACTCAACATCAAATGCAGTCCTTTTGCATTGGTCATAATCAGCGCCATTTCACTTCAGGTGAACATGGACACTGCCTTGTGTGAGTTGCATGAGCATGTCATGACACTGGGATGCTGTGCTTATTGTGGTGGGGTACTTTAATAGTGCCAACCTCAAAAGCACAAAAGAAAGAACACTGGACCATTGCTACACCACTATTAAGGATGGCTCCGATGCTCAATCTCACCCTCCATTTGTTAAAACTGACCACACTGCTATATTCCTTATATCAAAATTTAAACAAAGGAGAACAGCATAACTCAAACAGCAGGAAGCCCTGGTTTATAGGGAGGTTGCACACTGGATGGACCAAATGGTGGCCGGCTAACAGGACGCACTTGATAATGCAGACTAAGACATTTGTCGATGCAGCACTGATATCAGCAAGTTTATAGAAGCGGTTGTGAGATTCGCAGGGAAAGTAGCAGATGATAATGTACAAAAATAAATAATTATCAGAACATTTCCCAACCAGAAGCTGTGGGTGGATAAAACCATTTGCAATGCTTTTGAGATTTTGCACCATGCCTATAACATGAGACTTGCATCAGATGACATAGACCCATACAAGGCTGCTTTATAAAACATCTGGAAATCGGTAAAGGAGGTGAATCATAGCTACGGGAGGAAACTGGAGTCACAGTTCCAACAGAGCGACTTTAGGAGCCTGTGGCAGGGACTAAAGACAATAATTGACTTTAAAGCACCAACATCTGGTATGACGAATGAAGACGTGTCTCTGGCAGACACTCTGAACAACTTCTATGGTTGCTTTGAGGCTGCAGCTAATAATACTAGCATTGCTAATGCTAGCAGCACCATAAGCTGCAAACAGAACGTAAATGCCAGCACTGAAAATGCATTTATCGTCTCCAAGCAAGACGTGAGGAGAGTGTTCATGAGAGTGAACACCAGGAAAGCAGCATAACCAGACAGCATCTCAGATCATGTTAACAGACCAACTAGCCTAACTAGTTAACCTCTCCTTATCCCAGTTGTTAATCCCCACATTTTTTAAATAGTCCATTGTTGTTCTTGTCCCAAATAAATACCATCCTGCTTCCCTTAATGATTATTGCCCTGTAACCCTGACTTCAAAAGTGATAAAGTGTTTTCAGCAGTGCTTTGGACGTTGCACCACCATCTGATTTCATAACTGCTGGGATCTGTTCCTGCAGACAGACTCTCGGCAATCAAAAATCAGCCAAATCTCTGCTTTCATCGTTTGTCAGGTTGTGATTCTAAGATCTAGTAACGATACTAGAATTTGTGATTAGCCAATTAAATTTTCTTTATCAGACCTGCCTGTGTGTGCGTATTAATTGATTTAGTTCTATGTATCAGAGTAGCTCAAGGAAATTTCCTTTAATTTTGAGGAACCATGTTTTTGTTTATGTGCTTCATAAGTCACTGCCTTGAGCTGTTGATCTTTTTACCTTGTTTTAAATTTTAAAATTTGCCGGACAAATGGTTAGCATAAGCTAAAATATTTGATTAGATTCAAATCAAATGATTCAAACCTTCAGATTTGACTCTTTGAGAAGAGCTAATAAAAACCCTTATTGACCCTTTGCTAAGCCACACCTAAAAACTGCCACACACCAATCGTGGCTTAGCAACCGTAGCTACGCGTAGGAGGCCTGTCAAGCTTTCGAGGGAGAGAAACAAGCCAAAGCGTTGTGCATATGGATTGTGAAAAGTTAAGACGAGGTGGTGGAATTGTTTTGCCTTTCCAAATTCTAAAACCCAAGGGGAGAAATGCCTGTGTGAATCAAGCTGTGTGAGGGGTACTAAAAGAGCAGGGTTAAGTTGGTTTTGTTTTCAATATTCCTGACACATTCAGTGATGTACGGCAATAACTCACACACCTCTTCATTCATTCATTTTCTTGTTAGCTTAGTCCCTTTATTAATCTGGGGTCACCACAGCGGAATAAACCACCAACTTATCCAGCATATGTTTTACGCAGTGGATGCCCTTCCAGCTGCAACCCATCTCTAGGAAACATTCATACACACTCATTCACACTCATACATTACGGACAATTTAGCCTACCCAGTTCACCTGTACCACATGTCTTTGGACTTGTGGGGAAACCGGAGCACCCGGAGGAAACCCACACAACCACGGGGAGAACATGCAAACTCCACACAGAAATGCCAGCTGACCCAGCCGGGGCTCGAACCAGTGACCTTCTTGCTGTGAGGCGAACGTGCTTCTCACTACGCCACCGTGGCACCCCACACACCTCTTAAAATATCTAAATTGTGTTTCCAACAACAACAAAAAAAACAAAAAAACAAAGCAGGTTATGTTTCCCAGCTGTCTTTTTCTTTTTTTGTCACTCGATATTATGAGCACTGCTTTGTTTAAGCCCTCACAGTAGTAGTCATACCAATAGCAATCATATTTCTATCTGTTTTAAGCTACGAATATTTGAAATTACATATCAACAGAACAAAACTGAGATGTGATCACAAACTGAGCACTTGCAATCAATATACTTCGCCCACAGCTGTTTTTCAGTTATATATTCCTCATGGCCACGTCAGAGCTACAGTTAACTGATGTTTTTGTGCATCTTTTAGAGATTTAGTCATTGGTGACAGAGTTATAGCGGGTTGGTGTCTGCTGTTATATTTGGTGTTGGATTAATGTTTGCTGGTAGGGAAATCTATTTGTTCACTTTTGCTATTTATACTTTGGTTTGCATTTCAATGTATTTATTTTTCCACTTAACTGCAAATTAGAAAAGAAACTGTATAAAAAGCACACAAACATACTGACAGTTATAGGTACTGTACATTGTTATGCAACACAGCTCATTCTGAGAACGTCGTCCTAAGTACGTTTATGGAGGCTGCAAAATACGTCCCAGGAGCTACGTATTTTTGCACTTTTTGTTTTCGCAAATACACGAGAGGCTGCTGTTTACGCTTTTTGAGATCTCAAATGTCTTTTCGCGGCTGCTGTTCTTGCGTAAACCCACCAGAGGCTGCTATCGGCTACTGTTTGGCTGACTGAATGATTGACTGACTGACCGACCAATCGACTGACCCACCCTCCTCCTTCCTTAAACCCAACCAAAATTGTATTGATTGACCCACCCACACGCTTCCCTAAACCCAACCAACAATTTTCAAAAAATGCAATCCAGAAAAAAATAAAAGCCCTCAACTCGTTTTTATCACGTTCTCACTCTGTCATTTGCTGGTTTATTTTTTATTTTTTGAGTTCTGTTTTTGTCTTATCTGCTTTCTGGAACCGTTCTTTGCCGGACTCAAACCCCGTTGTCGTGGTCAACTCCTCTCTGCGTCTCAAGTCCGCTGATGAACAAAGCGAGCTAACGGGACAAACCGGTTGCAGCGGCAAAGTCGTCCACACGGAGGTGAGTGGTCAGCTGGTAAGAGCGAAAAGGGACGCCGTCACACTGTCCTGTAGCGTTCGTTTAAAAAAATTAAACGCAGCCAATCGTACCTCTGTCCACGTAATGTTTGGTCTCCAGAAACGTACGTGGAACTACGTTTTCAGAATGACCTGCATTGTTTTTTATGGGTCAATGATGCTAATATCCAGCACAAATCCATCAATTTACCCTTTCTGTTCTTTCTATAAATGAATTATGTAGAATCACTGTCCATGCGTGTTTTTTCGTCGGTGAGTAACGCTATATTTCATTGCACAACATTTAATCTATGAGTCTTTTTGGCCAAAAAAAAAAGAGAAATTTAAATTTGTTTGATTATTAGTTTTTTATTTTTTTTTATTTCACCTATCCTGCTGTGCATGAACTAAGCTGTTGAATGGTCAGCATATGAGGCGGCTAGGCTAACCTAGCTTCAATTTTGATTAAACTATTTTCTTATCAGTAAATGATTATACCCCTGTAATGCATGCTACAGTCCTTTTTTTTTCTGGCTTTCTCGGATATCTCAACTGTTCACCAAAAATGACTTATTTTATTCCGCCGGTGCATACATATTGTAATAGACGTGCCAGGCACAAAAGCTTGACAGGTGTAGCAACAGTAACTAAGGAGGGCGGGGCTTAGCAAAGTGTCAATTAATCCCTTAAAAGAGATGATTTTTAACAGCTACTCTTTAATTGCATTAAAATGAAATTCATTGAACTTCTGCATAGCACTTACTGACATCTAAGCATTTTGTAGCAGTAAGACTTTGCACAAAATAAGAGGGATTTCTAAATTGTGATTCAGATTTACTGTTTGCTATTGTTGATTCTTCACTTAAAGTTGACACATTCCAATATCACAATACGCTTGCACCTCTAAAACTAGATTTTTTGAGCTTCACATTCTTGTTTGATCAACTATAATTTCTTCAGTTTACATGCCATCTTAGAATCATCAGTAACATCAGTCCTTTGGTGATCAGGAAGAAATGCCTGAGCCACAGCTTCTTCAAAAGATTCAATTTAAGACTCACTGTAAACATTTTTTGTAATTTTACAGTTTATTTCCAGCAAAAAAAAAGAAGCAAAATAACGTCCATTAAAGTACAGAAATTGTTACGTGGGGTAGTGACAAAGACAACGGAGGCGAGGATCCAAGTGCAGTTATTTTAATTAAAAAAAAAAAAAAAAAAAACAGTATAGCAACTTACAGGGCAAATCCAAAAATCGAAGTCAGGCAGGCAAAAGATCACAAGGGCTGGCGGCAGGCAAGAATAACAGAAAGCAAGGGCTAGGGTCAAAACACAGACAAACAGGAACAAAGAAACGCATTGTAAAGTCACTGAAACAGATCACAATACTGAGCAACGACTGTGTGTGTGTGTGCTGCTTATGTAGTGTGTGTAATCAGTTCCAGACAGTCCTCCGGTGGTGTGTGTGCGCAATTAGTCGTGATCAGGAACAGGAGTGTGTGTGCGCTGCATGACTGGAAATGTAGTTCTTAAACCGGCTGATCTGTAGTTCACGGAAGTATGTGTGAATCAGCGATCTCTGATAGAGGAGAGATCGCTGGTGATCGTGACATTACCCCCCCTCTAAGGAGCGAATTCCAGACGCTCCAAACATAGTTCAGGCGGGAGGTGGAGCGGAGGCGGAACAGGGGGAGGGATGGAGGGACAAGAACAAATGTAACTGCGGAGAACCTGGAGCTTTGGATCAGGAAGCAATGGAAGTTTGTTCGACCCCAGTGGGTCAGGAGGCTTAGGTACAGGAGACACTGGCGGTTCGTTTAACCCCAGTGGGTCAGGAGGCTTCGGCTCAGGGAGCACTGTCAGTTCGTTCAACTCCAGTGGATCAGGGGGCTTCGGCTCAAGAAATACTGGCAGTTCGTTCAACTCCAGTGGGTCAGGAGGCCTGGGTTCAGGAAATACTGGCAG
>CAIGQQ010034625.1:109318-129994 GCA_903798035.1 Danio albolineatus
TCGTTCAACTCCAGCGGGTCAGGAGGCCTGGGTTCAGGAAATACTGGAAGCTCTGGCGGCAGCGACTCTGACAGCTCCAGCAGACGAATCTGACAGCTCTGGCGGCAGCGACGTCGACTCTGGCAACTCAGACGAAGGCATTTTCAGAACAGGAACAATGACAGGAACTACGGTTAGTACAGACTTGAAACACGAAACCTTCTTGTGAATTATAGTCAGACTAACGCTTACCCTTTTCTGAGCTGGAGGACTGTAAGAAGCTGGCAGCGTGAAACGTCTGGGCAGTGCCGGCAGGGCAAGGAGCCTGGCTGGGGCCGGCAGGGCAGGACGTCTGAGTGGTGTCGGCAGGGTCAAGAGCTTGACTGGAGCCGGTAGTGCAAGGAGCTGTACTGGCACCGGCAGTGCAAAACGTCTGGGTGGTGCCGGCTGGGCAAAGAGCTTAACTGGGGCTGGCAGTGCAAGGAGTCGGGCTGGAGCTGGCAGAGCAAGGAGCCTGGCTGGTACCGGTAGTGCAAGGAGCTGTACTGGCGCCGGCAGTGCAAAACATCTGGGTGGTGCCGGCAGGGCAAAGAGCTTAACTGGGGCTGGCAGTGCAAGGATTCGGGCTGGAGCCGACACTGGCGGGCGCACTGGGGCTGGAGCCGACACTGGCGGGCGCACTGGGGCTGGAGCAGACACTGGCGGGCACTCTGGAGCTGGAGCCGGCACTGTTGAAGAGGCCTTTTTCTTCCTGCTCCGCTTCTGGGTGCGGGTTAAACCTTGGGGGTTTGGCATGGACTGGGAGGGGGTGCTGGTGGTGAAGAGAGGGGTCCATTCCCCCTGCAGGTACTCCCTCTCCTTCCTCAGACAAACAAATTCCACCACCTCCCAATTAGTCCGTTTACCAATATCGCCCAGCTCCTCCAAATCAAAAGGTTCATCCAATCCAGCCAGAAAGATGTGGATGAGGTTGCTCTCAGTAAAACCAAGCCCCCGGACTGCCTCAAAAAGACCCTCGGCGAAAACGCCGAAGGGGCGATGGTTCTGCCGGTAAGGCAGTCCTCTGGCTAGGGGTTGGTCCTGGGGTCCTTTGTGTTGGGAGGAAGCTGGGCATCGAAAATAAGCCATACTGCTATCTGCTGGATCCTCTATTGGCTCAGTATTCTGTTACGTGGGGTAGTGACGAAGACAACGGAGGCGAGGATCCAAGTGCAGTTATTTTAATTAAAAAAAACAGTATAGCAACTTACAGGGCAAATCCAAAAATCGAAGTCAGGCAGGCAAAAGATCACAAGGGCTGGCGGCAGGCAAGAATAACAGAAAGCAAGGGCTATGGTCAAAACACAGACAAACAGGAATAAAGAAACGCATTGTAAAGTCACTGAAACAGATCGCAATACTGAGCAACGACTGTGTGTGTGTGTGTGCTGCTTATGTAGTGTGTGTAATCAGTTCCAGACAGTCCTCCGGTGGTGTGTGTGCGCAATCAGTCATGATCAGGAGCAGGAGTGTGTGTGCTGCATGACTGGAAATGTAGTTCTTAAACTGGCTGATCTGTAGTTCACGGAAGTATGTGTGAATCAGCGATCTCTGATAGAGGAGAGATCCCTGGTGGTCGTGACAGAAATTTACCGTCAAAATAACAGATAGTAAATTACAGAAAATTTCTTAAATTTTAATTTCTGTAATTTAATATCCATTATTTTAGGGTAAATTTCTGTAATTCAACGGCTGTTGTTTTACGTTTTTTGTAATATTTGTAAAATAAACCAGAAAATTACAGATTTTTTTTTAAGTGTACCTCACCAAACGTTTTAGAGTCTTCAGATATAATACAATTTGCAACTAATTACTCAAACAAGAGTTAGCAAGAGTAAGTAACAAAGGCAAATACCAAGCAGACAGTAGGCTTGTTTACAAGACGAGCCTCCAATTAATGTTCCATCCTACCATCTGGGTAGGGGGAAGCAACACTAAAAATAAACTTTAATCACAAGTTAGCAAAATAAACAAATTTAAATGATATAACAAAACACATACATGGTTGGATTAAAAAGAGGGAAAAATAAGCAACAAAATTAATACTTGCGGGGCCTCACGATGGCACAGTGGGTAGCACAATCACCTCTGATTCAAGCCTTGGCTGGGTCAGTTGGCATTTCTGTGTGGAGTGTGCATGTTCTTTCCAAGTTGGTGTGGGTTTTCTCCAGGGCTCTGGTTCCCCACAAGTCCAAAGACATGGCCCTAGTATATGAGTGTGTATGGATGTTTCCCAGTAATGGGTTGCAGCTGAAAGGGCATCCGCTGCTTAAAACACATGCTGGATAAGTTGGCGCTTCAATGTGCTGCGGCCACCCCAGATGATCGAATGAATAATTACTTACTAATACATAATCAATCTACACTTACTTAAAAAAAATTATAATTCTAAACCATCAAAATCTGTGATAGGCTCATCTTACTGTAGTTTTGTGGTTAAAAAAAAGTAAAGATTTGGTTTGTGTGCATGGTGATATATTCTATTGATTCTTACACTATCTTTTACCTAACATTTTCTGAAAGTGTAGATAGTTGGATCGTTTCTTGTCAGCTTCTAGATCTGTCATGTGCAACCATGTACATGAAAACCAAGGACACATCTGTTAGCTATTAGCTCAATGGCTGGAGCGAAATTTCAGTTTTCGCTGAACTTTATTTTTCCTGGCTGATTCTAGACCCCACTGACTGAGCTTTGATGGTAAATATGGCCTTCACAGATGGAGCTTACACAGTCTGGCCACTGCAGTTTGAAGAGTTCAGTGTTAACTAACAAACAGGCAAATGTCTCTATTACAAATTGTAAAATCCCTAAGCAGTTGTTTTTCAGGTCTGTCGAGTTTGCATGTATGGCATTAGAAACATAGTTTTTCTTTAAAAAAAGTATACTATTTTTCTATAGAACACACAGTAGTACAAAACATGTTTTCTCTTTTTTTTCCATTTCTAGATCTGGATTACTGCAATGAAGCAAGGAATAAAGGCTGGTTCATTTTTCTGGCCAGTGTAAGTCAAAGTGTATTCTATGTCATGTTGTAAGTGATATCTCAAATTATTGAGGTGAGATGTGTGTTCCAACAAATTGCAAAAAAGAATCCATACAGCGGAATGAAGATCTTATCTAGGGACCATTATAGGGGTCACTATTATGATATTTTTAAAATTTTCACAATTTAATTTAAATTGAATAGCCTTAATTTGAAAGGTTTCTACAGAAATTAAGAGCGCTGGGTTATTTATTTGTTTCCATTTTTTGATTAAGTTGAATTGTTTAAGGCCAATTTATGTTGTTTTTCATTTAAGGACCTGTGATTTTAGTTAAATATTAGATGCATTGTCATTGCACAAGTGGCAGAATAAATAAGAAGCTATTGTCCAACCACATGATGGCACTCCTCATTAACCTCTCATGTGTGAGTGAAAGAATGTAACAGTTATATAAAAAGCACCATACATCAGGCCCATAGCCAGGTGAGCTTTGGGTGGTTTGAAAGATCTTTGTCTTTTTTTAGACTGCTATGCTATCATAAACAATAAAAATGAGCCATCAAAAAGGCTTTAAGATCATGTGGAATCCTCTGTTGGGTGTCGCTTCCGTGTGACTTCAGCTTATCAGTTTTGGCAAATGCTAACAAATATTGTAGTCCAACATCCAGCTGTGCAAGAAAATATAATAAAATCTGATGTAAGTCACGTCATCTTTTGCTACACTTTTTTCGAAATAGAGAAAACATTTTACAAGTAACTTTTATTCTAAATCATGGACCTTATACTTGAAACTAAAAATGACCTATAAACAGGCGTGAAGCATCAATAGTGGCACATATTAAAATTTATTTGAATACTGTTTTGTCTGTTGTTGTTATGCATGAATTCTCAAATGCACTTTTTTACAAGAAAGACTAGAAAATTGTGAAGCTCAACATTATTTGTGGGGTTTGCCATAGGCAAACACAGAATTTCGGTGCGTAACTTATCCTGCAGTTTTTACCCCAGACCCTTGAAAGTGGGGTCAAATCGTGCGGTTTCATCTGGAATGGTGTGCTATGACCTTTATAATGGGTCGGGGTCAGTGGCCAAAAAAAACCCTCAAAAATCATTGACATAACATGGGGACAAACTTTGACACATCATAGTGCCAAGACTGAATTTTGTAGAAATATGGGATTCACGACATCTCGAAAAGGTTGCAGCCTGAGTAAGAACATACCACACAAGGGGGTAAATGTTGCACCCCTGGGGCTCTAGGATGTCCCAAATTTTCCCTTTGACTTAACATTGCCCCATTGACTCCCATTTATTTTCTAGAACACGGTACAAAACGAAAGACAAAACACATTATAGCGCCAAGAGTGAATATCGTAGAAATATGGAATTCACGACATCTCAAAAGGGCTATAGCCTGGGTAAGAACATACCCCGAAAGGGGGTAAATGTTTTACCCCTGGGGAGCTAGGATGTCCCAAATCTCCCATAGACTTAACATTGATTCGAACTTTGATGAATCACTGCACCTAGTGTGAATTGCATAGAAATATGGGATTCACAACATCTGTAGTGGGTTGCAGCCTAAGTGGGAACATACTCCGAAAGGGGGTATAAGTTGTACCCCTGGGGTGCTAGGATGTCCTAAAGTGGTCCCATTGACTTAATATCGCCCCCAAACTGATTCCATAGGCCACTATTAAAACAGGCCTAGATGCATATCTTTGCATAGCAGTGTCATAGAGACATGTGGGCTGGTTCAACCATTTATCAACAGCTATATCTCAGCATCAGAGCATCTTAGTAACATGGGATTGGCTCGTTTGACGGAACTTTCTATATGCTACACATGCTAGCAGTGACTAGCTACATGCTAATATTGACTAGCCAAGTGCTATATCTTGCTAAAAATGCTAACTAAGTATAAATATTTGGTCAAGCATGAATGTGAGGCTTGTCTAGTAACAACCCAGGGTACCCTAGCAACCACCCACATTACCCTAGCAACCACCTAGCAACGGCCTAGTAATACCTTAGTAAGGGCCTAGCGAACACTCAGTACACCCTAGCAATGCCTTAGCAACCACTCAGAATACCCTAACAACACCTTAGCAACCACTCTGGACACCCTAGCAATGCCTTAGCAACCACCTAGCAACCACTCAGGACACCCTAGCAACACCCTAGCAACCACCTAGCAACAACTTAGGACACCCTTGCAACCGCCTAGCAACATTTCAACAACCACCTAGTAAACACACAGAACACCCTAGCAACCACTAAGAACACCTTAGCAACCACCTAGCAACCACTCAGAACACATTAGCAACCACCCAGTAACCAATAAAAATTCATTTCTTTAGGAAATGTACAATTCTTTCTTCTTTTTGGCTTAGTCCCTTTATTAATCAGGGGTTGCCATAGCGGAATGAACCGCCAACTTATCCAGCATATGTTTTACGCAGCGGATGCCCTTCCAGCTGCAACCCATCTCTGAGAAACATCCATACACACTCATACACTACAGACAATTTAGCCTACCCAATACACCTATACCACGTCTTTGGACTTGTGGGGGAAACCCAAGCACCCGGCAGAAACCCATGCAACCACGGGGAGAAGATGCAAACTCCACACAGAAATGCCAACTGACCCAGCTGGGGCTCAAACCAGTGACCTTCTTGCTGTGAGGCGAACATGCTACCTACTACGCCACTGTGGCGCCAATATTATTATTATTATTATTATTATTATTATGTTTTAATAATTTTTTTAATTGAAATGGCCAAATTCTGACTGAGGAAAGTTGAATGTGCTGGCCAGTTTGTTATTTGCCTAATAAATTACAATATAGGCATACAGATTCCTATTTTTTGACGTAATAAATTTGTATTTCAAAAATACGTTTTTTTCACCTTTCTTTATTCTAAATTTATAGGAAATATTTGATAAAAATAGCACTTAAATTGTCTCTAAAATGCAGTATTTAAATCTCATAATTAAATAGAAAATAAACAATCCATTTTAGAGAAAAAAGAACCCACCCTTTCACCAGGCTGGCTACAGGCCTGTACGTCATGGAGACGGATGGCCCTTCACATCACGATGACCTTGCGCCAAAGACAGGCAGTAACTTTAATCTATGCGACCTCAAAATATTCATTCATTCATTTTCTTGTCAGCTTAGTCCCTTTATTAATCCGGGGTCGCCACAGCGGAATGAACCGCCAACTTATCCAGCATTTGTTTTACACAGTGGATGCCCTTCCTGCTGCAGACCTTCTTGCTGTGAGGCGAACGTGCTACTCACTACGCCACCGTGGCGCCCCACACACCTCAAAATATATTTGGGAGTATTTGTGCGAGTTCATATAATTGTTGCAGTGCAACCTGTTTTTTTTTTCTAAGTACATTGAGTGTTGATGTGTGCTGATAAAGTGACCAGTTTGACCTGCCTTTTAGATTGGTTTTGCATTTTATTTTGAATTTTGCATTTTGCATTTTATTTTGAGTCCTGTGTATGTTTGCCATACCCCATTAAGAATACAATATTCTTTAAAGAGAATGCTACTTTAGTCATGTTGTAGCAATTTTTTTAGTTGACTACACATAAAAGAAATCGTGAATGAGTCAAACTTTAGGAAATGTTTTTTTGTAATATGGCCCAGCCCTAACTGGAATTATTGAAAACTCCTTTTAGATGATTCAAAAAGCATTTCTTTCACGTTATAAATGACAATAAGACCTTTTATCATGTACTTTTAAACATCTTTTAAACTTCAGAATCAGTGACCAGTGTTTTACATAGATGTACACCGTTTGTTAAATAACACATATGAAATGTTGATACCTAATGTTGATACAAGTGCCATGGAGACCAGGATGAGTGGAGTTGGTGGAAAGTGGGGAAATGGTTTCCTGTAGGGAATGATTGAAATTGATCTTTTTATCTACATCAGGGGTGCTCAAACTCAGTCCTGGAGGGCCACTTTCCTGCATAGTTTAGCTCAGCCTTGCTTCAACACTCCTGCTTGGAGGAGCCTCATTAGCTGGTGCAGGTGTTTTTTTAAATGGGGTTGGAACTAAACTTTGTAGGACATCGGCCCTCCATGACGCTCCAGGAAATATTCCCCAATTTCTGTTTAACGGAAAGAAGATTTTTTTTTAACACAATTTTAAAAAAATTACTGATAACTGATTTTTTTTTATCTTGCCATGATGACAGTACATAATATTTGACTAGTTATGTGTCAAGATACTAGTATTCAGCTTAAAGTGTAATTTAAAGGCTTGACTAGGTTTACTAGGCAAGTTAGGGCAATTAGGCAAGTCATTGTATAACAGTGTTTTGTCATGTAGACAATCGAAATTATATTGCTTAAGGGGGCTAACACTATTCATTCATTCATTTATTCATTTTGTTTTCAGCTTAGTCCCTTTATTAATCGGGGGTGGAGTAACAATATTGACCTTAAAATGGTTTGAAAAAATATTTTTATTCTAGCCAAAATAACTCAAATAAAAATTTCTCCAGAAGAAAAAAAATGATAAGAAATACTGTAAAAATTTTCTTGATTTGTTAAACGTTGTTTGGGAAATATTTAAAAAAGAATAAAAAAATCAGGAGGGCAAATAATTATGAGTTCAACTGTACATACACTTGCTGCTCAGGCCTCAAGTTGACATTTCACATACAAAGATATAAATGAATTCATTTCGGAAAATGAGTTTGAATGTGAGTATGGTGACTAAACATTTTTAAAAGGCTCTTTGTGTGCATTTTCCCATCCGTGTTTTATACCAATTCTGGTGTTTGGTATATTAACAGTGCCATTCCATTGGAAAGAAGAGTTCTGACCATGTTGCAATGGCTTCATCTTCCCGATGCAGACAGGTCTGTATGTATTTATTTTAAACAAGCCCTTAATACATTGTCAACATTTATTATTGTTTTTGTTGTTGTTGTTGTTGTTATTATTATTATTGTCAAGTTATATTATTTAGTTTTTAGGGCACCTGTTATGTTCATTTTCACAATATGTATAATTCCAACACAGGCTCATTCTGAAAACGTAGCCCTATGTACGTTTCTGGAGATCATGAATTACGTAGCCAGAAGTACGTTGTTGTTTTGAGTCAGAAGCCATTGGATCCATTTGCAAACTTTATTGGTATAAACACAACAAGTAGAATAAACAGAGGGAAATCCAATAATCAAGTCGTAATGCAGGCAGAGTTCTGGACAGGCAGAGAACAATCACAGACGATGAGACAGGCTAAGTTCGGGGCAGGCAGAGAACAATCACAGACAATGAGGCAGGCTAAGAGTTCAAGTAATGGGTAAGGCAAAACTGGAATGAAAATGCTCAGTAATGACTGCTGGGCAAATCAAGACTTCACACTGAGCAGTAACATGAGTGAGGTTTGCACTGAGGTGATGAGAGACACCTGTGTCACAATCAGTCCCGGGCAGAGAGGCTATGGGAATTTTAGTCTGGAGAGCTGATTAGTATGCAGGTAAAGGCTCAAGAGAGGTGCACAAGAGAGGTACCCAAGAGGTACCCGACACTTCACTTACAACATACGTATGGCTGCATTAAATTTTTTAAATAAATGATACGGGGCGGTATGGCGCCGTTCCTTTTTGTGCTTACCACCGGACCACATACCTCCAAATGGACAGCTTTCCAGCTGTTACCAGGTTAGCTCACCATGTACATTGGTGGACTTGAGACGCAGAGTGGAGATGACCATGATGACAGGGTTTGAGTCTGGTGAAGAAGGGTTCCAGAAAGCGGGTAAAACAAAAACAGAAGCCCCAAAAAATTAAACAAAGTAAATAAGGTGAGAATGTAATAAAAAAAAAAACAAGGCATTTTAATTGCTTTTTAAGTTTGTCGGTTGGGTTTAAGGAAGCGGGTGGATGGGTCAATCTGTGCTTTTTAGAATACTATTGTTTGGGTTTGGGAAGGGGGAGGGTGAGTCGATCAGTCAGTCAGTCAATCTTTCAGTCATTCAAACAGTCAGTCGCCAGTGGCCTCTCATGAATTTACGAGAGAACAGCAGGCACGAATGACACTCTTGAGAGAAATATGAGATCTCAAAAAGCATACACAGTATGCATACGCAGTCTCTCATGGATTCACGAAAATAAAAAGTACAAAAAAAAAAAACGTAGCTACTGGGATGTATTTGACGCTCTCCAGAAATGTATTTAGAGGTACGTTTTCAGAATGAGCCTGGGTTGTATAGTCCTTTGGGGTCCCCAGAATGTTTCTGCGAATTAAGCTCAATATATCCTACAGACCATTTATTCATCTCTGCTGAATATGCCAGTCTTTGGATCAGCCATCCTTTTTTTTAAATAGAGGGGTGTTTGAATATCTCTGCCTCTGACACCTAATTTTAGATGTCAGAATAAGCACAATGACAGGCAGCAAAAATAGGGAGATGATTAAAAGTAATGTGACAAGATTAGTCAGATTATTTATTTTTTATTTGCTTAGAGGACTGCTTAGACTGCCTTATTATAACTGGAAAAGTGTTAGGATCAAAAGGAATCCACATATTTTAATGGGATTGAAAATTATAAACCACCATGATCCACTGCACCAGTGTTGGATCAGTACATGTGTCCCAAGATTTTCATCCCAATATCTAATGCAGGGGTGAGCAACCCTGTTCCAGGAGATCTACCTTCCTGCAGATTACAGTTGCAACCCATATCAAAAACACCTGCCTGTAATTATCAAGGGCTGTTTAGGTCCTAATTAATTGGCTTAGGTGTGTTTGTCCAGGAACAAGGTTAAGCATCGCTGAGCTAATGGCAGTCAGAATTCCATTGTCTAACCTATTGGAGTCTTTGTCCTCGTTTATGAATATGCCTTCCTAGACCATCACTGACCAACTAAACAGGTCATGCTGAATAATATTACAGGCAGCATAATATACTCCATGGGTTCTACTGACCCTTTTACGTCTGCTCATGTGTTTTCTGGGTGAACCATCTCTCATCTGTGAAAGCACAGGGCTTTTCGTTACAAATTCTGGTGTTCAATGACAAATTCTATTCAAGGTCCACAGTGCTAGGCAGTGAGGACAGGGCCTGCTTGATGATGTTAGGCCATCAGTACACCTTCATAAATGATTGCTGTGACTGTTTTTAAGGAGGCATTAACAAAAGTGGTCTGTTGGAGGTAATTTTGTTGGGCAGTGCTCAACCTGTTCCTCACACAAAGGAGCAGATACAGGTCTTGCTGATGGGTTAAGGGCCTTTTACAACCCTGTCCAGCTCTCCTAGCATAACTTCTAGAATTCTGGAACAGTTCTGAGACACAATAATCCTTTTAGCACATATTGATGTGGCATCCTAGAGGATGGGTAGGTCCCGGTATTGCCTCATGGTATCAGAAGTTACACTGACCTTTGTCAAATGCAGAACAGCTGGAAAAGATGAGTAGCAAAAAATGTCAGTGAATTCTTATAAAATCATTACTGTTTTGGAAATGGTCTGATTCTTGTTCATCTACTGTGTCTTGATAATAAAAAGGTAACAGATATATGTGGTTTTGCAGGCCATATCTTTATGCAATGCATTCTGAACAGCTGGATTCATATGGCCACAAACTAGGACCCCACAGCACAGAGGTAAGCAGATTCTAGTCAAGCAGACCATTTGTCTGTAATTTGTATCTGTATCTCTCATACAGTCTCACACTGTCCACTCGCATAGGCATATATTGTCTTGCTACAAATGTAGAAGTTATGCAAACAAATTCTCAACCAAAGTCTCACAGCAAAGACTTTTTTTGCTTGATCTCAAATCAAACTTGCCTTGAGCAAATTTGAACAATATTGTTGTTGTTTGTTTATCTTTAATTTTTAGTATTATATAAATGTTTCTTTGCTGTACAGCTTAACAGTGCACTAAGGGATGTTGATAAGGTGATTGGACAGCTGATGAATGGCCTGAAACAGATGAAACTGCACCGTTGTATCAATATCATCTTGGTTGGAGACCATGGTATTACATTCCTGGTTTGCGGCTTTAGGGGTGGCACCATTTTGTTTAGCAGATCATTAAAATGTCTTTTCTTCTTCAGGTATGGAAGAAGCTCATTGTGACAAAACAGAGTTCCTTAGCTCTTATTTGTCCAACACTGAGGACCTCATCCTAATTCCTGGCTCTCTGGGAAGAATCCGAGCCCGAAATCCCAACAACTCTAAATGTTAGTAGCTAAAGAAAGAAAAAAGAAATCACAGCTTTTTTGTGTGTGTTTTATTTAAGTCTTTCCATATAGACAGACAAGCTGATTGTGAGTTTAGTTATTCTCTGTGTGGAACACTGTCTGCTATCAGTATGCCTCTTCTCACAATTAAAATCAGTTAATACAATTAATAGAAAAAAACATTTGAAAATATAAATACTATAAACACATATTTACTACTAATTCCCTAAACTAAAAGGTAGTAATAACTGATGTGACCTGTAATAAGCAATAAAAACATGTGATTTTCCTCCTGCATTCACAACAACACACATCAGTTATCTAGCCAGTGTGATATCCAGCATTATATTAGTCACTAATTAACTTTATAAAATGCAAGACACTTTACAGAGGTGACAGAAGTTAATATAGACTTGTCAGCCAAGAGACAGGACACACAAGTTGCAAGCAACAATTGATAATTGTTTTTTTTGTTTTTTTTGGCACCAAGAGTGGGTTCTCTGCATCAGGGAATTCCATTCTGTGCTGAGCTAAATAAACATGTCACAAGAACTTGTAATAAACCGTACTTCTCCTATGTTTACAACCCCATAACTTTTAAATACTATTTTTGAGGTTAACACTTTAATGCGTACAATCACACTGATGTGATCAGCCTAGGCTAGACTTTAAAGTAGTTGTATTAAGGTTGTATGAAAAAACTCACCCAAGGGGTGATCGGGAGTATTTATAACTTACATGTGAAAGGGTTATAGAAGCACAGTTATGTGTCAATGTTGGAACAGTAGTTAGCACTGTTGCCGCACAGCAAGAAGGTCACTGGTTTGAGTTACGGCTGGGCCAGGAAAGGTAGATTTGTGCAAAGTTGGCAAAGCAGTGAGGAAAAGACATTTTTCAGAATGACACAGATAGTGATGTCATGTAGATGAAGAAAAGAGGAGGCCCAAGAATAGAGCCCTGACGTACCTAAATGGAACATGGTGTGGCTCAGTTATTTTACTCCAAGATACCATGAATGCCTGAGAGGTAAGAGCTAAGATTCTGAGATGCCAGATGAGTTGTCTTGAGGGTTGGCAAGAGAATTTGGTAGTTCACTGTGTCAAAAGCAGCAGAAAGTTCAACAAGATGAGAACTGAGGATTAACATGCAGAGGAGTAGATGTGTAGTTCCAGGTTTATCCTACAGTTTTGTTAGTTCATAGTACTTACAGTTTAGATCAGTAACCAAAAGTAAAAGCACACACAAAATAAATTTCAACTGGTTGACCAAATCAGGCAATTGAATATAATATGATGAGGAAAAAATACTCAGATTAAGGTGATTAAGGTCATGATAAATGTGTGTGGGTGGGTGTGTGTGCATATGACAAGCCATAAGCCATCTAGTACATCACTACTAGAATGCACATAGAATAGAGTTGGATTTTCTCTAAGGAAAAAAGGCATCCAGGAATTGTGACAAGCACATGCCTCAGCAGTTTGGAAAATGATTGTTGAACCCTCCCTCCGGTGATCTTTCCAGCAGTATACAGTTTGTGACTGTGCACTCAGCTGAAACGTCCCTCTCTACAGTCCTGCCTTTCTTTTGTTTCTACTCCCCTTTATATAGCTTCCCATATTACATTCTCATTTCTATTTGATGGACTCCTGGGATCAATTGCCTCTATTGCTGCCCTTCAATTTAGCAATCATGAGAGATTCTGGTAGGTAGATATGTTGTTATTGGTTTTTTTTTTTTGTTAACCTCCACTTAACTAATATCTCTTTGAATACAACAGAAATAAACTGTACTTCTTTCTGAGTAGAGATGAGGCAGTTTGGGCAGTAGCATTCTAGAATAATTGATTTCCAACATCCATATGCAGTTACCTCCTGTCAGCAGCTGTCTTTCCATTAGTTGCCACAGTCCAGTGTTGCTGTTATCAGTAGACCACAATTGCAGATCAGGATGACCTAGGATGGCAACCCAGAAACCCAGGTACTTTGCTTCTGACATTGATAGATGACATTTTCATTGATTGGTGGTCAGTCTACCCTGACAAAATTTGGAGATGTTCCTCCAATGCCTCTGAATGGATTACCGCATCTTCGAGGTAGGCTGCTGCATACATTTGATAGGATCTCAGCACAATATCCATGAGCCTCTGAAAGGTGGCTGGAGCCACATGGAGGCCGAACGGTAGGGTATTGCCAGTGCCCATTGGGGTAGAGAAAGCAGTCTTGGATTTGGCAGTTTCAAAGAGTGGAACTTGCCAGTAACCTTTTGTGATTTTTTGAAAAAGTGGGCCGGACCATGGCCTCCGGGATGGTTCACTCACCCCTAGCTTAAGTATCTTCTGAATTTCCTCCTCTATAGCCTTCCTTTGGGCTTCTGGGACTTGATACTAACGGCATGACCTGGTTAATATTTTTCTTCATCCCCTGCACGCTCGATCGTCGCCCAATGGTCTGCCAGCTGCTTTTCCCAGGCTTCCTTGGCCATGTTAAGGAGACCTTTAAGTTTATGCCCAAACATAAACTTGAAGGGGATAAATCCTGTTGAGTCTGTGGGAAATACCCCTATGCCAAGGAGAACACACGGTAGGAGTAAGTCCCATTCTTTCTTGTCCTCAGATACCAATCTTCAGAGCTTTTGTTTCAGTGTTTGATTAAATCTTTTGATGAGGTCAGCAGTGTCCCCCATTTTTAAAACAAGGCCCCCCCCCCCCCCTCCTCTTCACAAACCCTCATGCAGAAGCCTTCATCCAAAAACATTTCCTGACTCCTGCAGGAGCCTCCCCACCCCTGCTCTCACTCCCGCAGGAGTGTATCCGAGCCTTCACTCCCGCAGGAGTCAATCCAGCCCCTCTGACACCCCGCCTAGACCCCCCAGGAGTCTACTTTCCTCTGCTCCCACAGGAGCCTCTCCTTCTAATCTATCAATATTATATCCAGCAGCCGGATATAGTATTGTCACACCTGTATTTTGGGGGGTTCTTCAATACACGGCTGCTGTCTCGAGCTAATAAGGCTTTTTGGGGAGTTCTTGAGATCTACCCGAGCTAAAACTACCCTCTCGCCTTGCAACGGGAGGGAGCCCCAGGCTTGAGGATCATATGAGCTCGGGGCTCTCTCCCGGTACAGCATGTTGGACTGGACACTAAACTGTTTAGCATTTAGCAAATTTGAAGTGCTTTGGATTAGGACTGGGATGTCTGCAGTCATGCCCTCTTTGCAAAATTGCACAACAATTACTCAAATATGCCAAGGAAAATCTGCTCTTTTTTCAACTGCAATAACCAAGGTACCGGTTCTGAGCTGGTGCTATTGGTGGTTTCAAGTTGGATTACTGATAAGTCTTTTTAAGGCTTTTGGTTTTCCACTGCCTAGAGAGCAACCACAGAGCCATGTCTGGTGGCACTGAATCATATTACAGAAGTGGCAGACCCAAACACACCATCAACAATATTAAATTGCTAATGTTCATGGATTTGAGAACGTACATCAGCATTAAACACAGTTAATCCAACATGGTCTTAATACTTTTAGATTATAATTTTTATATTATTATTAGATTATAATAATTATAACATTTTAGCTGTTATTTAAAAAATGGTGGTCAGATGTTTTTGTTTGCTTTGTTGGTCATGGTAACCCTGCCCCCTGCACTAGACCAGCAATGTTTTAGATCTACTCATGAACTATTTTTAAAATTATTCTAAGCTGGTGGTTTGGGTGTCAAAAGACAAAGAGCCTGATTAAAACTACCCATTTATCCTCAAACTGCTTTGGTGAAAAAGGGGTAACAATGATGTAGCAGATATCCAGATTCCACAGCAGAAACAGCAGGTATGGTCATGGCACCTTTTTACCATTATTGCTATGTTCCTGTATGTTAAGAGAATGTTAGGATCAGGCTCTTTAACTGATTTCTGACTTGGCCTTTGTTCTAGGGCAGGGATCACCAATCTCGGTCCTGGAGGTCCGGTGCCCTGCTGAGTTTAGCTCCAGCTTGTCTCAAAACACCTGCCTGGATGTTTCAAGTTTACCCAGTAAGAGCTTGATTAGCTTGTTCAGGTGTGTTTGATTAGGGCTGGAGCTAAAATCTGCAGGACACCGGACCTCCAGGAACAGGTTTGGTGATCCCTGTTCTAGGGTATCTCCTTTCACATTAAGGTGATGTTGTGACAAGTAGTTTTAGGCTGTTTACTTGCAAGGTGCCTTACTTTACTTCACCTCTAGTTGTGAGGGTCAATGCTATGGTGGCATAATTAACTTTACTCTGAAGTGTTTCTCCAAAAAGTGTATAATATGGTGGGCTATGCCTTTTCACACACATTAATCACACTGATTAAACACATTTTATACCAGATTTTCAGAGCCTATGGTACAAGCTGTACTTAATTTATTCCTCACATTTCCTTTACTTGGTCTTTAAAGTTTAAGTTGCATTGCCCTTATAAACCTGCAAAATCTCCCTGCAGAAACGTATTATTATTTTGTAGCGCTTCATGTTTGTATTGTTTTAATTCAAAGTGTATTTTTAAATGAAAGTCTGAAATCAAAACTTAGTTCAATATATATACTGCAGTGTGTTATATATATTTAATCCTGTCTCAAAATGTTCACGTCTTGGCTGATATCACACTTATTGAGTACTAATCACTGTTCATGAGAAAGATCTCTCTCTTTTTCTCTCTCTTCCCTTTTCTCATTTTAGTTGATGCAAAAGCAGTTGTGGCAAACCTAACAGTGAGTGTCAATCTCTAAAATGTTTTATAGTATAATTTGTAAATTAATTTTGCTTTTTAAAAAGCTTTACAGTGGGCCCCAAATGTAACATGCTTGTGAGTCTGAGGTCAACTAATTTACTTAATTCATTTTTTTTTTAAATATAAAACACAACATATTTAATATTCGGCACGATGGTTCAGAAGTTAGCACTGTTGCCTCAGCTGGACCACATAATATTTTTGGGTAGAGTTTGCATGACCTCCCCATGTTGGTGGGGGTTCAGGTGCTCCAGTTTCCCCCACAGTCCAAAGACATGGTATAGGTGAACTTGCTAAACTAAATTGACTGTGGTGTGTATATGGGTGATTCCCAGCACTCAGGATTCATGAGATCATCAGTGTTCTCTCAATACTGGGTTGTGGCTGGAAGGGCATCTACCTCATAAAACATATTCCACATTAAGTGGTGATTAATTTCGCTGTGGACATTATTAATACAATTTCTTTATTAAAATTAATTTAAAAATTGTAAATTTCTAAATATAAAAGTAATAAAGACATTATTTTTCTGCCAAAAGTTTCTCCAAATATTTGCATTTGAAAAAAAATGGTTGTCAACCAAAACAGATTTGCTGTTTACAACAGCTTTGAACATGGCTTAACCAATTATAATCAACTATACTTAAAAATATACCTTTGGGACCACTGTATACTGAGTATTTGAATGGTTTAAACTCAAATTAATTCCAGATATTTCAGTACACAGTTATAAAATGAACTTTAACTTCTCTAAAAATAAAATTTTGTTTTCCCACAGTGCAAAAAGCCAGACCAGCACTTCAAGCCATACTTGAAGCAGCATCTTCCCAAACGTTTGCACTATGCCAATAATGACAGAATTGAGGAGATTCATTTGATGGTTGAGAGGAAATGGCACATTGCACGGTAAGTAACAGGAGTGTTTTTTTATTTTCCAGCCAATACAACATCTGTAACCTCTTGAATTGCTGTTATATAATAGTGATGCAAATTATTTACTCAATGTAGTAGTGTAATAGAAAGACAACAGACCTAACTTATGTTACGTGTGCTGTTAGTTCTAAGCAATTAGCTAATTTAGGGGTGCCTAATCCCAGTCCTGGATGGCCAGTGTCCTGCAGAGTTTAACTATTTTTAACCATTTAGTTAGTATGTTGTCGATTGCAGGCGCCACGGTGGCCTAGTGGGTAGCACGTTCGCCTCACAGCAAGAAGGTCGCTGGTTCGATCCCCGGCTGGGCCAGTTGGCATTTCTGTGTGGAGTTTGCATGTTCTCCCCGTGGTTGCGTGGGTTTCCTCCGGGTGCTCCAGTTTCCCCCAAAGTCCAAAGACATGCGGTACAGGTGAACTGGGTAAGCTAAATTGTCCATAGTTTATGTGTGTGAATGAGAATGTATGGATGTGTTTCCCAGAGATGGGTTGTGGCTGGAAGGGCATCCGCTGCGTAAAACAAATGCCGGATAAGTTGGCGGTTCATTCCTCTGTATGAATCTCTCCGGATTAATAAAGGGACTAAGCCGAAAAGAAAATGAATGAATGAATGAATGTTGACGATTGCAGAGTTCCTCTATTAAACAAAGATGAATAAATAAACCCACCTACAAGTTCTAAAAGAGGTCAAACCTCAGCCAGGTCAGAAAAAGTAACGCAAAAGTAACTCAAAAGTAATATAACACATTACTTTCCATAAAAAGTAACTTACACTGTAGTAACGCAACTAGTTACTTTTTTGGGGAGTAACTCAAAATTGTAATACATTACTTTCTATAGTAACTTTCCTCCACACTACTAAAGATACTGCAGTGTGTTATGGTAGGTGTGCTGGCTGCTTGGGCACCCATAAGCTAATCCTGGTGGCATTTAGTAATGGGCATTTCAGGTCTTTTCTGTGAACCAGATCTTTTGGACAGTTTGTTTCAATTCAGTTTCAAAAACCGGACCACCGTTTCTTCAATCTGCGATGTTATGATCCATGTTAGGATGACCTTATATGCCTTAGGGACTAACTCATACACATGGAAAATGGCATTCCTCATTGCATTGTAATAAAAGGTCTGCTCAAGCATAAAGGTTTAGCAGACATCTTGGTCTTTACCAACAAGTTTACAGTGTAGTAACAGTGGCCAAACAATATAAGTTATTTGTTAAATACAGTAAAATAAGTGTCAACCTGACTCTCAAGAAATATTGGTACCTGGGCAATTTGACAAGTAATATCAAAATCAGGTTAACTTGCTTGTGCATTGAGTCGAGATGCAGGAGTGAGGCAATGTCACAGTCATGCTCATGTCAGGTGCATTGACAGCTGAGGGGCGAACAGGTTGCTTGGTTTTAAGATCATTCTATAACGGCGGGCATGCATATTCATACATATGTATTTTATTCCCATTTTAAAACAGTCTATCCACAAGAAAATGCAAAACTGCACTCTGTTAAGGGCATGCCAAGTTTCAAGAATCAATTATTTGTTCAAGTACATTCTGTACAAGCTTAATGGAAACTTGAGAATAGAGGTGGATTACCGTACCAAATGCTTATAAAGTACCTAAATAAAATCACCACTTTACTGCACTATGAGGAATATTTATTTCAGCATCTAAAAACGAATAATTCTTCAGACAAATTGGTCAGTTGTAGGCTGAATCACAAACCTTTCTAATTCAAATTTTGAAGATCTGTTAAAAGAAAAAACACTGATGAAACAAAAAGTGATAAAGCAAATTTTAATTGTTATTTCTTAAATGATGAAACTTCAAATGCTTTTAAAGAAAAAAAAAAATCTTGTTTTGTTGGGACAATCCCAAAATTCTGTTACGAATGGTATGGGTAAGTTGTCAAGTTTACTACTAGAGAGTTTGCAAAGAAACTAAAATCTTAACTAAAAATGCAAAGCCCATACGCTACCAAAATTAATTAAATTAAAAAAAAGTTTGAGGTCTATGTTTTCTACTGTATGTTTGTGTATTAAGGGCATGTGTTGTCCTCAAAGTTTTGGGTGATTGGCATCATCTCTTCACATATCTTGGATCTGATCAAATAACAAAGTGCCAGGTGCATTAACACAGGAAGAGTGTATCTTACAGGTGGTTTGTCAAGCCCTCTCACCTGCATGGAGCACACTCATGCATCCTACATTACATTGTGTATAGCTTTTAATAATGTTTTACATTGTGTATTTGTTTTGCTAAAACTTAAGACTTGCAAATAAGACATACTCACAAATATTTTGTTTTATTCTACAAACACAATATTGCCTGATATTTATATGTGAATTGCGGCCTGTGCATTTGTAGATTATTGTGCATTTGTGGGTAGCTGTCTGTGCATTTGTAGATCACTCTGTGTATTTGTGGATTTTGAGACTTTTCTGACATCAAGACAAACGCTAATCCACAAATAGTTGGGCTCCACCCACGACAGAAAGGGTCTCAAAATCCACAAAAATCTCTTCGGTGAGGAAGATTACAGGTCGGTGAGACATTCCGGGTGAACAAGAGTTTCCTTTTATTTTCTTTTTCAAACAAACAGAACATAAACTGATCTCCATTACTGGGCAGTTCTCTGGAATGTGACCAATCCTTTCCGCAGCACTAGCAGATCGGCCTGTACTGGGAGCTGCTGCGCTGTCCACACACTGGCCATAGGCAACGCGCCAAGCAGGGCCAGCACTCTACATTTGGGGGCCCTAAACAGGATAATTTTGGGGCCCTACCTTGCTCCAAATAGTAGAGTCTGCCATTGCAAACCAGCCCACAATAATTATATTGCTTATTAAATACAACCAATGAAACAGAAAAGTAAAGCCTGATTTTTTTTTGTCAACTAGCTTCAAAAATGAGGAATTAAACAATCTTCAATAACGTGACCAGTGATTCCTACTTTGCGTCCTTCTGGAGCATTTAAGACATATTTTGTTAATTCCGCAAACAGACTGAAGATTCTATAAAAGACTTAAGTTCATAAAAGACAAAAGTTAAAATGCATTACTTTATATTATAATTACTTTAATAAAATATATTCTAAGCTCACTAAAAACTTAAAACAACAACAACAAAACAATTAACATGAATGTAAAGATTGATCCAAAATAATAAAATCAATAAGCAAATAATAAAAATATGAAAAATATTATATTAAATATTAATATAAAAAACATGTAGCTTATATTAAACTATGATTATATAAATTTATGTATTATATAAAATTAGGACATTTTATACAACTTTATTTTATAGATCTTTTATAAGCATGTCTCAGAACGCACATGAGATGATGTGCTTCCTGTTGATCACCTGACCTTCACACGAAAACAATTTCAACTTTAATAAAATTGTTTTTTATTTTATTTTATTTTCTATTAGGTGAAAATGTATAAATATTTAAGTACTAAAGCACTGTCGATGAGGATAACTGTAAAATGCAAATAAAAATTATTTCAGCAAGGAAAAGGCTTGCACCACTAGTGGGTTGTGGGGCCCTAAGCAGCCACTTAGTTCGCTTATAGGGATGGAAGCTGTAACTGCAAAGGGGCAGAGGGGGTTTTCTAGTCCAACAGCTACCAGAATAGCACGCGGTCCTCCATTTGGCTCTTGACCATCACCTGGAACCGCTGTTCATGTTCAGCTCTCAGATCTAGGAGAGCCTGATGTTGTTGTTGGTGGAGGCCCACGAGCACCTGGATGACATACGCAAATGGCGT
>CAIGQQ010034625.1:130004-144302 GCA_903798035.1 Danio albolineatus
TGTTGGTGGAGGCCCACGAGCACCTGGATGACATACGCAAATGGCGTATAAGTAGAAGACTGCATTCTGGCAACGGTTCAGTCTTCTACCTCCCAGGTTTTAGGCACCACTGTAATAAAGTTCCATCTCCTTGGGTGAGTAAGAACACAGCTTGGCGAGATATTTGGGGTAAGCAAGAGTTTTTTTTATTTATTTATTTTTATTGTCTTTTTCAAACAAACGGAACATAAACTGACTTGGCCCACAGCCTCGTGCCATCTCTATTCCCCCAACTTTCTCTCCCTCAGCTTTTCTAGACACTAGTTTTAATGCCATCTCTCCTGAACAATCACTGAACAGACACAGCGGTTAGTTATTTACTAATTTGACTTGCTTACTGGCCACTGTTCTCCTGCTCCATTCCTCTCTTTTAACAGGCATCTGTCCACGCCTCCTTCCTTGTCAGCAGTGTATTCTTAGTGCTGGGTTGCAACAAATGAATTGTCTGATTAATTAATTGCCGGTTCATTCCACAATGTCTAATTTTAATCGGATTTCACAACCATTACCTTCTGTTGTTGTATCTTACACAGGAAAATCATGAAAACTAAAAGGAATCATGAGAAATGTGGGTTTGCTGGTGATCACGGATATGACAATAAGATTAACAGCATGCAGGTTTGTTGTTTGCTCTGTTCATTGCTACAGCTTAAATATTTGCAGCAATTTTACGTTTTTTGTCTTTTTTAGTATTTTTAAACTTACTATTTTTGTCTATTTTTTTAGTATGTTAGTCACTTAGTTTGGTGTGTTTTTTTTTTCAGACAATTTTCCTTGGATATGGACCAGCTTTCAAATTCAAAACCAAAATCCCACCATTCGAGAATATTGAGCTTTATAATATCATGTGTGGTGAGAAAATTGTGGTTAAATAATAAACACATCTGGGTACATGTTATTACCTGTAATGAACTTATTTCTGCATGCACACTGTTCTTTTTAAATAATATATTTGTGGTATATTATGTAAAGTGTCTGTATGTCGTCAGTAATCAGATGTGTAGGAAAACAATTGATCAAAAGTTGATGATTTCATGTAAGTGTAACTTAAATAATTCATTTAAAATATGTATTATTCAATTAAATTAATTGCTACTTAGAGAAAAATTGAATAATCATAATGGTAAGTTAAACACATAAAGCATGCTCTCTATTGCATATTTGCTATATAATGGAAATGCATATTTGACAACAGTCATATGATTGTTACGTGCTTTACATTGTGTGTTAACACATCTGATAGTTTGCCTCAATGCTTTTCAGATCTTCTTGGCTTGAAGCCAGCCCCTAACAATGGTACACATGGTAGTCTAAACCAGCTCTTGAGGACCCCTGTATATATACCCAACATGCCTGAAGAAGTGACCAAGCCAAACCCTGCAGGATCAGTCATAGCTATTAATGATGACCTGGGCTGCACCTGTGAAGACAAGGTCAGCAATAATGTATTTTGAGAGAATAATCAGTGTTCTTACTTTGTTTGTTTTATTTTTTTACATTTTAAAGTATATTATTATTGTATAATTACAGTTATTTCATCACAGTTTATTTATAATTGCTGAAACTCTCATATCCATAAAGCACACTGTAAACCAGTGGCGTAGTTAACAATCCTGGGCCCTATGCATGAAAACTTGTAATTAGACCCCCTGAAAGTATAGCCTAAGTAGGGTTTTCAAAATTTGGATAAATTAAAACTCTTGTTGATTTTTCTTTCACGTCATAACAGACATAACTGCCTAGTTCAGGGGTGTCCAAACTACGGCCCGCCTGCGGCCCGCAATAAGTTTAGTGGCGGCCCGCGGGGCTATTTATAAATATTAATAGGATCTGGCCCGCTGTACAAAAATAAACGTAATTCAATAAATAACCACCGGGTGTCGCTATCACGCGCCTTCAACTAGGCAGTTATGTCTGTTATGACGTGAAAGAAAAATCAACAAGAGTTTTAATTCATCCAAATTTCCCTTGATGAACAGCCATTCAAAAAGGATGATGAGTCTGTTTGGCTCCTCATATATATGTGAGCAAACATTTTCACTGATGAATCTAAACAAAAGTTCATTGAGAACCAATCTAACTTACAGACACCTCTGTGGTTTGCTACGCATATGTACTTCATGACTCACTCCTGATTTGGCATCAATTCTGAAATCTTAAGCACAACATCACTGTTTACATTAACAGAGCTTATGGTAAGAAAAATATATATTAAGATTTTAAAATGGAGAAAATAATTCCATAATTAAACATATATTAATTTCATAATTAAACATATATATATATATGTGTGTGTGTGTGTGTGTGTGTGTATATATATATATGTGTATGTATATGTATGTATGTATTTATGTATATATTTATATATATATATATATATATATGCCTTTCTGTGAAATTGTAAAATTTGGCCCGGGACAACGTGTTGTTTTTTGCATCTGGCCCTCGGCCAAAAAACTTTGGACACCACTGGCCTAGTTGAAGGCGCGTGATAGCGACACCCGGTGGTTATTTATTGAATTACATTTATTTTTGTACAGCGGGCCAGATCCTATTATTATTTATAAAAAAGCCCTTTTTGCGGGCCGCAGGTGGCCCAGTTGGACACCCCTGGTTTAGACAGTAGAGTTATCTGCGTGATGCAAGGTATATGTCACGTGACATCTACCCTCCTCGATTCTCATGGGAAGTTAGCACTGGCGACCGTCAAATACACACAGACAAAAACAGAAACGGTGACCAAAAACAAGAACAAGACCAAAATCAAAACTATAAATCCACATCAACATCAAAGCACATAACAAGCCAAAACACACACAAAACGCAAGCAAAGAAAGCAGCAAAACAGCGAGCAAGAGAGAGAGAACGAGCTTCCCCTCTCGCGTCCCTTTAAACGTTGAGCTCCCCTCCTGATTGGCAGAGAAGGTGATGACGTCACGGGGTGTAAAGAAGATTGACGTCCTCACGGGCGAATGGAATACTGGAGTGGGCGATCCTAAAAATTGACAGAGAGAGAGAGAGAGAGAAAAGGTGAGCGAAAGCGAGAGAGAGCGCGTGCACACACACACACACACACACACACAACAGCAAAACATACAGGTATATATACATATAGTCGTAACAAAAGTGATTTATTACAGGTGGTGATAAGTGACGCAGTGAGTGAGCCATTTACAATATCACAACCAAAACATAAATTAGAAAGACTGGCTGAAAGAGTGTCGCTAACGCAAAGAAACAATTAAAACCAAACAGCCTTACAAATATCAAATCCCGTCTAATCTAATGAACAAAAATGTGAAAAATAAATCTTCAATGTCCAAAGATGTCTTAACTAAACTAACTATCCACTTAAACAAAAATACACAGGTTGGTGCTCACCCCCTTCCCTAGTGTATCTCTAGACAGTTGAACTCCTATGTGTTGAAATGTATGACATGTGACCTACTTACCTGCCAGTCTTTCTACCAAACCTCTGTAGGGAAACATGAGGAAAGGGAATGAATGGATTACATAGGTAAGAAAAGACTGACTAAACCAAAATGACAACACAGTGTAAATAAAAGGTGAAGACAGACAATATAATCCCAACAAAACAAAATGGTGAAATAAACACCGAATCGTACAAACAAACAACAAATTAAACTGCTGGCAGACAGAAAAATATATATTGAGCTGGAGTGATCTAATTGGCTGAGAGCAGGACCAAATTGATACTGAGGAACCAATTATGATAAGGCAGTGTCAGGATTGGTTGCATCATGTGGAGGTGAACCAGGAACAGCAGGAGGCAAAAACAAGGAAGTGAACTGGGTTGATAGAGAGAAAAACACAATGAGACACATCATACAAGCATAACTAACCAATACATGGTTAGATTTAAGATGGCGCCGACGACGATGGCTGCCTCCGTGTCGTGCTCTGCAGTATTTTTCGTTTTTTTGTTAGTTTGTCCTGTTTTTAGTCACATTCCTACAATTAGTTTCACCAGAGATGAATTGTTGGACATTCGGACGCATACACTAACAAATACTTTTCCAGACTTGGACTTATCTGATGTTCTGTTGGACATTGTTGTCGGAGGAGCCGCAGTGCTGCTCAAACGCTTTCTGAAGCGCCGGCGTGGGAAGCGTGCAGGCGCGCTTGTGAAACTCAGACAGCGCAGATTTCGAACCGCATTGCCGAGCATCCATCTGGCAAATCTCCGCTCTCTACCCAACACAAGTTGACAAACTCATTCTGCTCTCTCAGACAAACAAGGATTTTATGCATTCAGCTGTTCTGTGTTTCGCAGAAACCTGGCTAAACGACACCATACCCGACATCGCGCTTAACCCTCTAAGACCGGCGGGAGCGCCCGCGCTCCGGTTTCCGTGCCTCTGTTTAAAAGCAAATAAAAACCGAAAGCATATAGGTAGAGCAATAATTTTTTTTGCATATGAAATCAGAGACGTTATACTTTCAGATCAAGCCCAAAACAGTCTCCAGTTGCAATGTTTTCATTCTTTAATGAGTTTACACAAATAACCTAAAATGTTTACAACAAAAAAAAACCCTTTATTACATAGCACGCCTTTGCAAATGTGTTTTATAAAGGTTGTTATTGGTTGCTATGTATGTGACGTAATTACCTCGTGTGCACTGTGAACCTATCAGATTTGTCTCAAGTGGTGATGTCACTCAGCGCGCTGTTTGATATACGTAACATGCACGCGCTTTTCTATTTATGTGTGTGCGCTCTTCTCGTAGCGGTTTCACTTTATCCGTGTCGGAACATCATAATTACTTTCACACACATATCCACATTTTGTCACGATCAGAGGAAGACAGATGTGGAACACAGTATATATTTATTACTGTAACATCTTTAGAGCAAACTCAGGTTCAGGTAAAGGCAGTCATTAGAAAGGGGAATCCAAACAGAGGCATGTAAGGTTAGTCACTTCCCTGAATGGAGGACGATGAGCAAGACGAGTGGCAGAGCAGATGCGGAGCAGATGCAGAGCACAGGAGGGTATCTAGGAGAGTTCTCAGCAAGGTATTGGTGATCGTGTCCATGTGTGATACTCGATGGTGACAGAGTGAACGAAGGGAGCTTAAGTAGAGAGGGTAGAGTGAGATCAGGTGGTGAACTAATAACAAGGTGAGGGTGCACGGCTGGATGACGGTCTAGGTGATTGGGATGGCTCTGAGGAAGTGTGACGGACTCGGGGCGTGACACATTTACACATACAGGCACAATATCAGACACACACACACACACACACACACTGGCATGGAGTCGTGACTGCACAACAAACAAAAAAATAGTCCGATGTTTTGGAGTTATTACTCGCGTCAAAAGACAAGGAATTCTCCGACTCTTCATCTGCTCCAGATTCTATTGCCAGTAAAGACGAAGCTGACTTTTATGAAGGATTAGATCCATTCCAAGACATGCTAGTATATTCTTTATAAATGCTTTGCTTTTGAGTATTATATGCTCATAAACAATGCTTTGCTTTGAGTATGAATATAAACATAACAGAATAATCCCGATAGTATGACGCGCTGTTTACTCTTATTGTTTCACTTTTATGCCTAAAACATCAAACGTTTATACCTTTAAACTTACATTTTTTGCTGAATTGCTGAATCGTGCTTATTATTTTACTTACATTGATGTCATTTTGAACACTGAAGCCCTCAGTACCCTCACCGATTTGTGGTAATTTGTAGAGATTTTTTTGTTGATCAATCAAATTGTTCTGTCTACACTGTTTATAAAAGTAAGTGTATCTCACAAACGAATTGATGTAATTAGTCCAAATCAGTTTTATATAGTTTCAAAGGGTTTTATGCATGTTTTTTACATTGACAAGTTTGAAGTTTACATTTGTGTTATTTCTGTATATAGTAAAAACTAAAATAAAAACTAAGCGATTTTTCAATTTTGGGGGGGGTTTATTGCACTTTTAAGCTATTTAACTAGTTAATATGGATTTATAACATTCATAAACTTAAAGTTGGGGATGTAAGGATTTTATTGATATATGGCATTTGAAAATACTCAAAAGAATGACATCACAGCATGTAAAAATACTAAGATATACCCTGGCGGAATTGTTCTATAGCAGGTCTTAAAGGGTTAATCTTCCCGGCTATCAGCTGTTCAGAGCGGATTGCGACAAGAAAACGACGCGGAAATCGCGCGGTGGCAGGACATGTTTTTACATCAATGAAAGGTGGTGTACAGATGTAACTGTTTTAAAGAAGATGTCCTGTCCAGATCTAGAAGCACTGTTTATTAACTGTAAGCCTTTCTACTCACCGCGTGAGTTTTGCTCGTTCACCCTCGTCAGTGTTTACATTCCTCCGCACGCGCATGCGCGCCTGGTGATACAGAAACTAGCTAATCAGATAACGGAAATAGAGCGACGGCAGCCGGACTCTGTTTTAATCATTCTCAGGGATTTTAACAAAGCAAAACTATCCCGTGAACTCCCAAAATATAGACAGCATGTTACATGTCCCACAAGAGACAGTAACATATTGGATCACTGCTATACAACAATAAAGGATGCATACCACTCTGTCCAACGAGCAGCTTTATACTAACCTAAAGACAGAAACTGAAAACAGCCAAACCTGTATTAAGATCTGTGAAAAGATGAACTAATGAAACAGAGCGGGATCTACAAGCCTGTTTCGTCCTCACTGACTGGAGTGTTTTTGAAGCTGCTGCTAACAATCTGGATGAACTCACAGAGACTGTAACATCTTATATTAGTTTCTGTGAAGATGTGTGCATCCCTACCAGGACTCAACTCACATACAACAATGACAAACCAGGGTTCACTGTAAAACTCAGACAGCTGCGTCAGGCCAAAGAGGCTGCTTACAGGAATGGGGAGAGGGCCTTGTATAAGCAAGCGAAGTACACCTTGGAAAGAGAGATCAGAGTCGCCAAAAACAACTACTCAGAAAAACTAAGGAGTCAATTCTCTTCCAGCGACTCAGCATCCGTGTGGAAAAACTTATGGAATATCACAAGTTACAAGTCACCACCCTCCAGCACTGTAGACAATGAACAACTTGCTAATGACCTGAATGAGTTTTACTGCCGGTTTGAGAAAACCCCCACACCCACCCTGAACTGCTCTTCACGCAACCATTAACACCTCCACCACCCCCGCCTCCTCCATACCTGCAATTCAGTTTAATGGAGATGATGTGCGCCAAGTCTTCCGGAAACAAAAGAGGAGAAAAGCACCAGGCCCAGATTTTATAACACCAGCCTGTTTAAAATCCTGTGCTGACAGCTTCACCCTGATCTTCAACAGATCACTGGAGCTGTGTGAAGTGCCCTCCTGCCTCAAACGCTCCATCATCATACCCATCCCAAAGAAACCCAAACTTACAGGACTAAACGACTACTGACCGGTGGTGAAAACATCTGTGGTCATGATGTCGTTTGAAAAGGTGGTGCTGGCCCACCTGAGGGACATCACTGAACCCTCACTGGACTGGCCTACAGAGCAAACAGGTCTGTGGATGATGCAGTCAATATGGGACAGCATTATGTTTTGCAACACCTAGACAGACCAGGGACCTATGCGAGGATCTTTTTTGTTGACTTCAGCTCAGCTTTTAACACCATCATCCCAAAACTTCTCCTGCCCAAATTAACTCAGCTCTCCGTGCCCAGCTCTGTCTGTCAGTGGATCAACAGCTTCCTAACGGACAGGCAGCAGCTGGTCAAGCTGGGTAAATCCTCATCCAGGACCCTGCTGAGCGAATCATTGGTACAACCCTCCCTACTCTCCAAGAACTGTACTTATCCAGAGCGAGCAGATGGGCTGCCAAAATCACTCTGGACCCCTCACACCCAGCACACTGCCTCTTTGAACTGTTACATTCTGGTCGACGCTATTGTCATGACTCAGGGATCTGTGTGTCTGTGTATGCTTGTGGCTGTACCTGTGTTGGCGTAAGTGTGTTGTTTGACTGTCTGTTTGCTTTCCCCGTCAGCTGTGTGGTCACGTGGGCTGATTAGTGACAGCAATTTTTCGGTGTTAGCGCAACTATTTAAGTCCAGTCTTCATGTCTCGTTTTTGTCAGTCCGTTATGTTGTCCAACGTGTGTTTGTGTCTCCAGGCTCCGTTTGTGTACATGCTGGTGGTGAGTCGATGTAACCCGCAATCTTTGTGGATGTTATCTTCTGTGGCTATTGTCTGCTTCCTGAACTGTTCTTCATGTGATTACCCATGAGCTTCGTCTGTGACTGTTACTGCCTGCTCTGCTGTCTGAAGTTTCCCTCAGCTGTTAGCTGCATCGTCTCCTTGAGAAGTACCACTGGCTTTATCCATCGCCTCATTCACGAACTCTGATATATTGAGCCTTGCTGGATTGCATTCTAACATTAAACTCCTTTTACTTTACTCTCACATTTGGGTCTTCTTGTGTATCATAACAGCTATAGAGCAATGCGCACCAGAACAGCCCCACACAAGTTTCTTCCCTCAGGCAATCCATCTCATGAACACTTGATGATAATAATCGTGGAACCAACATCACTACTTGCAATACACTCTTACACACACATACACTTATTTAACAACACACCTTACATGCCAATTTCCCTTCATTTATCACATATGAAGTCCTCACTGCTGGCAGAGAGAAAACAATAATTACTGTATGTGACAAGCTGTGCATGTAATTAGAACAGGAGAAACCATGGTTAGCCATAAATTGGAAGTGGATTCTGTCTTACCACTGGTGTCTGATGAGTTTGTTAGAGCCGCAGAGATTTTATTTGGACACGGTACCAAACATATCCACCAGATGACATCCAGGCTCCGCTGGTTAGGATTTAAAAGTGCACCAAATTTCTGTGTATGGTTTGAGGGATAACTATATTTTTCAATCATTTCACAATATTTATAAAGTAGACATCTAATTTTAAATCAGTGATCGGGCTTCCTACAATGATGGCCAGAGAGTGAGGGTATACCGTCTACTGTAATATTTTGGTGATTGGACACCCCGATTTCATCTAGGAGGGAAGAGAGGGTTATAATGATTGTTAATGGGAAGCAAGGAAATAGAGGGAGATAGGGTAGGTTCGAACTGTCCTAGAGGGCTGGTCTGCCTGAAATAAGCTTTGGGGAGTAGGTGATTGGTTAAGAAGACAAAGTGAGGTGTGGTTCGACTGCCGAACCTTTGTTAAGACGTTAACTCCATTTAGGACAAATTCATGCCTAACAGTTTCTCATCCCTTTACAAGTGGATTATTGAAGCTCACTTTCCTTCAGCTTTGCCCCAACAACAGAATAACCCACCAATAACTCTGCATATGTTTTACAGGTGGATGCCCTTTCTGCCATAATCCAGCACTGAGAGTCCCCTAACTCATTAACCCCCGCAGTGCTGGGGAAAACCTACATATTCTGTAAAAGTTAATCTCGTAATTCCCCTATAACTCATGTTTTTGGACTTTGGGGTGAACCAGAGCACCTAGAGTAAACCCATACAAATGCCACACAGAAAGAAAATATAGGGTTACAAATAAGAAAACTTGATTTTTTATGCTATCAAATGATATATTGTTTGTCACAATTGATTTATTTTTAGACTACAATATTATGATTCAATAAATGGAAGGGCTAATGGTCCCACAGGTCATTGATAGTAAAGAAGGTTTATTCAGTTACTCTTGCAACATAACACAAAACTGTGGTAAAATATGTAATTGAAATTGTCAAGCAAAAGTCCCTAATTCCAGATGTAAACAGGGCCATGTGCTCTGTGCATTTGTGTTTTGTTATGTACGTGCATTACACTAACCTGTCAATCTCAATTTACTAACAAACCACGATATGCGAGCAACAAATGTTTGGCAAGATTTAATGTGTTGCCTCCTGATTTACCAGTTTTGTGTCAGTCTGTGGAACCTGATTTCTGATTGATCCTGTCCAATCTAATCCCTGGATAAATTCCAAATCATGGAACTGTTTGAAAATCCTTGGCATACATTTCTTTGACATTTTCAATTCAGCTGGACCAAAATAAATTTTCCATTTGACTCTGAAACTGCTTTGTTTAAATAACGATCTCTTGCTGGAGGTTTTCACCTTTAATCTTTTGCAGTTGCGTTCAAAAAGTAGGGGGAAGAGGGCATTGAAAGTGACCCTTGTAAGACGCTATAACCTGGAGTCACTGTGGCTCTGTCTGTTACAGAACAAAGTGGACGAGCTCAATCAACGACTGAGACAAGTTATTGATGGTAACTCTCTTTTCTTTTCTCTGTAGTTTAGTATTGTTTTTTCTGCCATAGTGCACATAAAACAACACCATAAGGACCACAGCTCTTGAAAAAGACTTTTGAAAATGTCTAAAAGTTTTGCTACTTAAGAAATAATACACTTAAATACTTAAATACTTCAAAAAAAAATTGTAAAACTTAATGTGATTTAATTATGAGTGTTTCATTTAAAACTACACTACAAAGAACTTTGGTACTCTATGGGATTTAAAACCATTCAAGTGTGTGAAGACCTGAAAGTAACCTAATTTATGCAATTTGTATCAATGAGTATGTTTACATGGACACCAATAATTTAATATTTAAATTTAATAAAAAACTAGACTACGCCGATTTTAGTTGTATTATTGAAGTGCAGTACAGACATGTAATCACTTTAATCAAACAATTACCATCGTGAAGGATTTTCGCTACATTTAGCAACAGGTCTGTACACACACGGCTGTTTGACACTATTCTCTGCATCTACCAAAATGTGGAGTTTTTTTTTTCCATAGAGCATGCGATATCAAATTTAAGGGTGCTGTCACACCTAGTCTTGTTTCCCCAGTTAGCGCGGTTCGTTTGGCATATGTGAATCCAGCAGTTGTCGCTCAGATCCGTGCCAAATCAATCGGCCTGAGATTGCCTGAATGAGGTGGTCTCGACTCGATTAAAATGAACTCTGGAACCGATTGAATGTAGTGAGAAAGCAAAATGATTCGAGCCCGGCTATATCACAGTGTATGTATAGACATAAATGGCTATATGAAGAGAGAATTATGAGTAGGGTGGGATGTCATTCCTACCGGTAAATGTGCGTTTCATCTCAAATACGAAAGTGAACGCATGTTAACTATTAACGAGTGCTGTTTATCCGTTAGGAAAACTGCCCAAACTGCAGTCTTGGTTTATCTGTTGTTTCTCCCTATAATGTAAAGTCTAAAATGCATATTCTAGCCAAAAGCTATGTATGAGAAAGTCTTATCTCTGATTTATACTTTGTGACGATGTCTGTGGATGTTACCATTCAAAATTAAGCACAGCTTTCAGCTTATAATGTCTTGTTGCTCATTGCCATAAATTGAAATAAGGGCGCATGAGTCGCATAACAGCTGAGCGGCACTCTGCAAAATAAACCATGAAATTCTGACCAATGTGAGGAGGGTTTACTTGCACATGACTTGTTTTAGCTGTTTTGGGCCATTTAGAAACTTTGCTGTGTGAAAGCAAACCGCACCAAGTACAAAGTGCAACATTGTAACAAATTGTATCCCTGTTTCGGAACAAAACAGGTGGGAAAGCACCCTAAAACAGCACTCTTCTAGCAATTAATACGTGCATCCAATATCTCTTTTGTCATGGAAGGCATGCATGAAATGTTCCTAAATTAAAGTGAAAGTGCCAATCTGCAGTTTAAGTCGATGTTAAAAATGAAACACCCAAAATTACATGAGACTCCGGAGGAAATGTGATTGCCGTGGTGATGCAATGACATTAATCTAGTTATGTGCTATAACATGTAAAACGAGATCATGAAAGGAACATTCAAAAACATGTAAACACCTTAATCATATTATTGTCTTATTCAGATTAGGGCAAATAATTTGATTACTGATGTCCATATAAACATAATCATTGTCATAGTGCACAAATGCTTTATTGATTTGTATGTCTTAAGGCTTGTATACACCCGGACACTTTTCCCTTGTACTTATCATCATTTTTTCTGCATTCAAACGAGCATGCCAAATCATCTGATGTTGGATAGGACTTAATGAACTTAAAAAGTCATGAAACTCACCATCAATTCTATTAGCTACTCTCTGAAATAACATCCACCTGCCAAATAGTTGAACTTGCTGCTGTGTTTATCTTACAGCTCTTTGTGTTTTGACACCAAAAAAAAGCATCTCTACATTCATCTTGCCTTGGTACATCATCTTCAATAAATGAAAGTGAAACTGTGCTCGCCTCTTGAAAAACACTGATAAGCATGAGCGAAAAGCGTCCTGATATGTATGAGGTTTTACATGCACTGAGGGTGTACTCACATTAGACACAGTTGACTTGAACCATAGCTGGGTGGGATTGTCCCCCCTCCCTTCTCCCCCTCAGACTAACACTGCATTTTTACCTTTGATGCGCACACATCATCAATGGTGCAACTGCTCAGTTCGGAAGAGAAGCGATCTCGCTCACTACAATGGAGATTGCTTTAGTTATATTGTTTTGTTTTATTTGTATTGGGATATGGTGACATACAATCAAATCTTTTGCTGAACCACTTTTGACGTTCATAAGTTTTCATAATAGCCATCGTGCTATTATTGTTACAGCAGGGTTTTCGCAGCTTTAATAAACCATGACAGTTTATGTTTATTGAGAAGTAAGAATGATTAATAAATCCATATGAAATTGATTTGAATATGAATATGATTTGAATATGATTTCGTTCCTTCAGGTTTTTGCTCAGACGCACTTTGCACTCACACTACAAGTGTAGTGAGCCCAACCGAACCTTGCTCTGGACCACCTCTTCCACCTCTTACAACCAGGGCTGCCCAAATGAACCACGCTCGTTTTGCTGTCCAGAAAGATATTTGGTCTTTGAATTAACAGAAAAATTGTGTGGTGTGAAAAAGTGTCCTTGCTGATTTCTTTTTTTGTTGCATGTTTGTCACACTTTAATATTTCAGATCAAGGGGAAAAAAATACAAAAATACATTGCCTTGTGTGAAAAAATATTTTTCCCTAAACCTAATAACTTGTTGGGCCACCCTAAGCAGCATTAACTGCAATCAAGCGTTTTCTATAACTTGCATGTCTGTTACAGTGCAGTGGAGGAATTTTGGCCCTCTCTTTTTTTGCAAAATTGTTGTAATTTAGCCACATTGGAAGGTTTTCAAGCAATTGTCCTGCCACAGAACCCAAGTTGCTTCAACTTGAAGTCACAAATATATGGCTGATATTCTCACTCAGAGTATTTTGGTACACAGCAGAATTCATGGGTCCATTTATCACAGCATGTCTTCCAGGTCCTGAAACAACAAAACAGCCCCAGGCTTGTACACTACTACAACCACATTTTACTGTTGGTGTGATTTCATTTGATTCTTTTTCTGATATGCGGTGTTGCTTTTACATCACACATAATGGGACACACACCTTCCAAAAATGTTTGTCTTGTCAGTCTACAGTATTTTTTCAAAAGTTTATCAAGATGTTTTCTGGCAAAACTAAGACAAATATTTATGTTCCTTTTGCTCAGCAGTGGTTTTCATCTTGTAACACTTTATCTGAGTCTTATCTGAGTCTTTTGTGACCTCTTGGATGAGTTGTTGCCCTTGGGAAGGTTCTTCCCTGTTCCATTGTAATGTGGAGGCTGAGGCGAAGTTAGGATCCATGTGCAAGGTTTATTTTAAGGATGAGGCAAAGACATAATCGATTAAACAGGCAAATAGTTGGCAACAGAAAAGCAGTCCAATCCAAGCGACATACAATGGCGTGAATCCAGAAGACGTAGTAAGAGTGCAGGCAGAAGTTCAATAACACAGTGAGCAGTCCAAAACAGATCAAGAGGGCAAAGACAAAGAACATACGTAAACAAGGCAGGCAAGGTCATCAACAGGATAGCAGTCATGAAAGTCGCTTGGAACGCTTGGTAAGGCAGGTAAACTGGCAATACTTCGCCCAGAAGCATGGCCTGAGCTCTTCCTTAAATACTAACAAACAGGAAGTGAGCGCAGAGGGAGCGGAGCTGAGACAGTGGTCGGGCGAGGGCTCCCTCTGCTGGCGTGGCGTTACAGAACCCCCCCCTCTAGGAGTGGCTTCCAGACACTTCTTATACACTTCAGGCGGGAGGTGGAAAAGGGGGAGGGAGGGAGGGCCAGGACTATGAAGCTGTGGAAGGCCTGGAGCGTGGAACTGCGGAGGGCCTGGAGCGTGGAGCTGCGGAGGGCCTGGAGCGTGGA
>CAIGQQ010034625.1:156741-176484 GCA_903798035.1 Danio albolineatus
TCTGGTGACTGTGGAGGCCATTTGAGTACAATGAACTCATTGTCATGTTCAAGAAACCAGTCTAAGATGATTCACACTAATGACATGGCGTGTTATCCTTCTGGAAGTAGCCATCAGAAAATCTGTACACTGTGGTCATAAGGAGATGGACATGGTCAGCAGCAATACTCAGGTAGGCTGTGGTGTTGACACAATGTTCAATTGGTACTAATGGGTCCAAAGTGTGCTAAGAAAATATCCCCCACACCATTACACCACCACCATTAGCCTGAACTGTTGATACAAGGCAGGATGGATCCGAGCTTTCATGTTGTTGACGTCAAATTCTGACACTACCATCTGAATGTTGCAGCAGAAATCGAGACTCATCAGACCAAACAGCGTTTTTCCAATCTTCTATTGTCATGTGTTTGGTTTACTACAAATTTGCGTTAATGAGCATTTGGACAGGTGTACCTAATAAAGTGGCCAGTGAATGGGTGTAGATAAAATAAATTTTGTGTCATCTACATGTGAAATCTAAACAGCGATGGCCCACATGCCGCAATAGCCTGTGTCGTGTACTTCTAGAGTTTCTTGTTGTCTTGCCTGTTAGATTTGTGAACTATCCCTTGTTTTTATGTTTGTTTGGTCTGTTATGAATAAGGGCGTGGCAGAGGGGTGAAGTTCCAAATGCACCCTTTGTGTTTACATAAGGTATGGTCATGCGGGCAAGGGACAGCAGGCAAGAAAACAAGAAACACTAATATGCAACAGAAATACAACACCCAGCAATTAAGGTGTGTGAGTGTTAGGTTTCTATAGTGTGCATGTAATCAGTGTCAATAATCTGCAGCTGTGTGTGCCTCAGTGTCCATATTGGTAAACTGTCTCAGCTCAGCTGTGAGGTGCAATCAGTGTCTGGATTGGCACAAATCATTATGGGGTTGTAGTCCAAGTGAATAGCTGATAAGGGTCTATGTATGGCTGGAGTGGCCTTTAGTGGGTATTCCAGCTGATGGCTATAATAACAAATCTCTTTAGTTATAACTGACATACATATTATTATGCAATGATAATCACCATGATAAAACTCTACATGGCTAAATAAACTACGCAACACAATTCCTGTATCATACTCCAAATATAACAGTTTATAGTGAAAGAATTGTAGGGACAAAATCATATTGGTTTTGTTAGTTATTAAATGTGCATTATGTAAACAACTTGTTGAATTATCATTTGCATATTAGTCTTTGCACCAAGATGCCTTCTCAGACTTTGCTTCAGCAGGAATGTTTATTTCATTCTTGTTAATGTGTTGTAATATCTTAAAGGGTTAGTTCATTCACAAATGAAAAAAATACTCAGTTTACTCACCCACAAGTGGTTTCATACCTTTAATTTTCTCTTTTGTTAAAATCTAAATCCATGTTGAAGAATGTTGGAAACCTGTAACCATTGACTTCCATGGTAGGAAAAACAATACAATGGAAAACATTAGTAACATTTTCAACATTTCTCTTTTTTTTTTTAACAGAAGAAAGAAACTCAAACAAGTTAGTGACAAGTAAAGAGTGAGTTAATTAGGACACGTTTCAGCAAATATGGTTACTCACAGGGCTTAAACCAAGGGTCACCAAACTTGGAGGGATGGTGTCCTGTAGATTTTAGCTCCAACCCTAATCAAACACACCTGAACAAGCTAATCAAGGTCTTACAAGGTATACTTGAAACATGCAGGCAGGTGTGTTGAGGCAAGTTGGAGCTAAACCCTGCAGGTACACCATCCCTCCAGGACCGAGATTGATGACCACTGGTTTAAACCCTTGCAGTTGGCAGAGAATGTTCATTTTGATCATTGTGAAACCTTGCTTAGAACTTAAAGAGCCCATATTATGCATTAAAAAAGGGTCATATTTTGGTTTTGGGGGTCTCCAACAGCAAGCTAATATGCATGCATGGTCAAAAAAAACTTTCATTGTCTTATAATATGCATTTATTTTTACCCCATAATCCCAGCGACTCCTCTATGAATTGTTCAGTGATTCATTTGTTCCAAAACCCCTCCTTAGCGCGATGCTAATCTGCGCTGATTAGACCGATGACCCAGTCTGTTGCGATCAGTCAACATTGTTAAGCGCGAGAGAATGCCCACCACGGCTTAGCAATATTGAAGTAGTCATAGTGTGTGCGTGAACATATCTGCCAACACTCTAATTTTTCCCGGGAATCGCCCGTTTTTCAGACACCTCACCCCCGAACCTAACCCCCGGTCTACGAGCATATTGCTCTATTTTTAACCTTAAGTAAAAACAGCGACACACATTCAGTATTAATGCACACAGCCGCAAAAGCTGAACCATTATGAAACATGACCGAAGCACGTGTGTAGGAGAGCTGATGGTGGCCATAGCAACGACAAACAGCAGTGAAACGCAAGCTCACAAATGCATTTTAATCTGTAAACAAAGCGACACGCGTCGTGTATTCAACGTGCTTTTAGACGCGATATGAGAATATAAGAAGTTAACCAGATACACTACAAGCGGTTACAAGTTACAAAACACAATTAAATACATAATGTACTAGCTATAGAAAGCAATGGGGCAACCGTTTTCATCACACTTACTTACACTTGTTGGATAGAGGGTGCAGGCCAGATTCACCGTCAGGCCACCGGGAAATGTCCCGGTGCTCCCTATGGCTAGTTCGCCCTTGCATACATCAGTAGTCTTTTCTGATACTTTCTAAACAAATGGCCAACGAATCCTCCATTGTAAGCGTGTTGATTTCAGAAACACTTTTCAGAGAGAACACTATAATACTGAGGCATTTTGGCATCTTTGGTTCATCTTCACACTTCCAATAATATCCAGCTAAGCACGTCAGGTACAGTGTTCTTTTCATTGTTGCCAGATGTAGCTGACTGATTCCAGCCCAAACCCTATCTAAAAGGTTTTTACCTGCACAATTAAATTCCAAACTGCCTAATCTGCCAACACTGGTTCTTTTGCTTGCTGATGTGTTTGTGGGTGGGATTGGGGGTTTCAAATCTTCCCAGATTTGCGCGTGCACAAATGGACGGGGCTTAAGTTTCGGTTCCATGTCATGTCGAAACGGCTAAAGACTCGTAATCAAGGCGATTCGTTTGAAGAACTATGTGTCGACTCTTTTATAGATGAATCAATAGTTTTAAACACTGTGCACATTCAGATTTAAGCCTTAGCTGGATATTTCACTTTACTTAGAGCTGTGTTACACACTGCATGCAAGCTAATTTTCAAAAACCCATAAAAGGGGCTCTTTAAAAGGTCCAGAGGTTGAATTGCACTCCCAGTTTAAAACACATGCAAGAGCAGGTTACCAGATTAAAGGAATATATTCCACATTAAAAGGAGTTTAATGTTTTTGTCCTAACCAACACCTGAAATTTATATTTTAAAAACGGCTTTTATTTTTTGCAGCTAAAGAACAGATAACTGACAATGATCACCTCAGGCACCTCGTGTGCTTTATTCAGTGTTAAATAATAATGTAAGTTTGAATGCCATTTTACTAAACATTCCTTGCCATACTACTGAAAGCAGAAGCAAATAGTTTACCTCAGATCTTGAAAAGAAAAAAAAACGTTTGAAATTGAACTTTAGAACTGTTACTCAGTGCTAGCGAACACATATGAGTGATTCAGCATATACATTTAATAATATTAAAGAGGTTTAATATATATTAATTGTAATTAATTGTAAACCTTACCATTTCGTTGGAGTGCAGTGAGTGAACATACTTTATATTCTGTGCTTCTAAATGGCTGTATTTAAATTTCTGATGTTTTGGGTCTGGTACAAACAGCCCAATTGCTTATTACTGCAGATCTCATCACGTAGCGTGTTATTATGACACTGGGTTACAATGTAACCTGCTCACCTAATGTTTATGTTTGTAATGTTTGTGTTATTTGCTAATTAATAACCACCTCATGTGAAACTCTGAATCTGTGTCTCATTTCGGAGGCCGCTACTTGCCACCAGAGGTTGCATTTTTAGTCGAGATGTCAAAGCAACTCAGGGTGAAATATAATTGGTTAAACTGGCATTGTGCGGGTTAAAGGAACCAAAACAAAGGCAGACGTTCCAGCACGTAACACGCATTTTCAAAGCAGAATATCTGACTTCAGCATTGTTTTTTAGAGAATGTTCACTTAGCAGTAGGGTTGGGTCGATACATAATGTGGATCCTCGCCTCCGTTGCCTCCGTCATCTCTCCCGTGACAGAATCTCGCTACCTTCAAGAGGATCCAGCAGATTTATTATTTTTTTTTTTTTAGTATGGCATTTTTTTAGCGCCCAGCTTCCTCCCAGTAGAAAGGACCCCAAAACCAACCCCTAGCCAGAGGACTGTCTCACCGGCAAAATCATCGCCCCTTCGGCATTTACGCTGAAGATCTCCTCGAGGCAGTCCAAGGGGTTGGGTTTAGAGAGAGCACCCTCATCCACATCTTTCTGGCTGGATTGGATGAGCCTTTTGATTGGGAGGAGCTGGGCGATCTTGGTAAATGGACGTATTGGGAGGTGGTGGAGTATGTTTGTTTGAGGAAGGAGAGGGAGTACCTGCAGGGGGAATGGACCCCTCTTTTAACCACCAGCACCACCTGTCAGCCCATAACCAACCCCCAAGGGTTAAACCGCACCCAAAAGCGGAGGAGGAGGAGAAAGGCTTCCTCGCCAGTGCCGGCTTCAGTCTCAGAGTGCCCGCCAGTGTCTGCTCCAGCCCCAGTGCGCCCGCTAGTGTCGGCTTCAGCCCCAGTGCGCCCACCAGTGCCAGTTCCAGCCCGGTTCCTTGCACTGCCGGCCCCAGTCAAGCTCTTTGCCCTGCCGGCACCACCCAGACGTCTTGCCCTGCCGGCTCCAGTCCGGCTCCTCGCACTGCCAGCACCACCCAGACGTTTTGCACTGCAGGCGCCAGTACAGTTGCACTGCCGGCACCAGTCAAGCTCTTGGCCCTACCTACACCACCCAGACGTCCTGCCCTGCTGGCCCCAGCCAGGCTCCTTGCCTTGCCGGCACCGCCCAGACGTCTCAAGCGGCCAGCCTTTCACAGTCCTCCAGCTCAGAAAAGGGTAAGCGTCACTCTGACTTTAATTCTGAAGAAGGTTTCATGTTTCAAGTCTGTACTAGCCATAGTTCCTGTCATTGTTCCTGTTCTGAAAATGCCTTCGTCTGAGTTGTCAGAGCCGCCAGAGTCGACGTCGCTGCCGCCAGAGCTGCCAGTACTGCCTGAACTCAGGCCTCCTGATCCGCTGGAGTCGAACAGACTGCCAGTGTTTCCTGAACTCAGGCCTTCTGATCCGCTGGAGTTGAACGAACTGCCAGTACTTCCTGAACCCAGGCCTCCTGATCCGCTGGAGTCGAACGAACTGCCAGTGTTCCCTGAACTCAGTCCTCCTGACCCACTGGGGTTGAATGAACTGACACTTCTCCCTGAGCCGAAGCCTCCTGACCCACCGGGGTTAAACGAACTAACAGTTCTCCCTAAGCCGAAGCCTCCTGACCCACTGGGGTTAAACGAACGGACGGTCCTTCCTGAACCTAAGCCTCCTGACCCACTGGGGTTGAATGAACTGTCAATGCTTCATGTTCTTGTCCCTCCATCCCTCCCCCTGGTCTGCCTCCGCTCCACCTCCCGCCTGAACTGTTTTTGGAGCGTCTGGAATCCGCTCCTTAGAGGGGGGGGGTTATGTCACGATCGCCAGCGATCTCTCTCGCTCTCTCCGCTGTCAGAGATCGCTGGTTCACACACACACTTCCGGGAACTACAGATCGGCCATGTTTGGACTACAACTCCACTCATGCAGCACACACACAACACCTGCGTCATATCACAACTGATTGCTCACACACGAGCGGAGGACTATCACGACTGATTGCACGCACCTCATAAGCAGCACACACACTCACAGTTCTCGTAGCGAGATTATTATCTGTTATAGTGACGTGCATCGGTGTTCCTTGTTCCTGTTTATTCCGTGTTTTTTTGACCTCTGCTTTATATTTTGATTATCCTCTGCCTGCAGCCTGCCTTCTGATTTATTGCCTGTTTTTTGACCACGATTTTTGGATTTGCCCCTTTTTGCCATACTGTTTCTGATTATTAAAATATTCTGCACTTGGATCCTCGCCTCCGTTTCCTCCGTCATCTCTCCCGTGACATAATGACATCGTCCATCGCCGATGGCCATAAGACATCAGGATGCTGAGCCGGCATCGCCAATCCTCTGCCCCACCCCCGTTGCAAACACGCTCGCAAAAAATACACATTCAGGCCCTGTTTACACTTACTATGTCTTAGTTTTAAAATGGCATTTTAGAACAAAAATGATCCACATCCATACTGCCGTTTCATCTAGCATTTGTGAACAGCCCTCCGTCCACTGAAAACACACATCACGTGACCACACACACACAAACACAGACACAGCCACACACACTGTCATGCGCTCGTCTGAGCTCCAGAGAGTAGTACATGTCGGGCAGTTTATCAAGGATGTACCGCTGGATTGCGTCTTACTATAGTTGTTAAACATGATACTTAATTCACCGTCTCTCTATCTAACGACTCTACGGCCTTTTGAATCTATCAGGTAACATGTCACAGTATCAGTACACTGCTCCAATCTTTTGATTTCACGCTTGTACTCAGTAATGTTAACGAAAACCTCAGATACTGTTGATTGGTTCCTGTTGGTTGTGAACTTTTTTACCAACCAAGTTTGTTGACACCATTATAATGACACAGATCACTCTACCGATACATGCCCCATGGAAAAAGCATGACATTCTGTAGTGTACCTAGTTATTGCCCATTTTGATGTTCCAGAATGATGTTGAATGACATTGATATTTGGTCGATTTTAGGTAGAGTTGGAAAGTGACTAAAATCCAACATTGAGCCAACATCTTAGACCAGGGATCACCAAACTTGTTCCTGGAGGTCCGGTGTCCTGCAGAGTTTAGCTCCAACCCTAATCAAACACACCTGAACAAGCTAATCCACCTCTCACTAGGTATACTTGAAACATCCAGGCAGGTGTTTTGAGGCAAGTTGGAGCTAAACCCTGCAGGACACCGGACCTCCAGGACCGAGATTGGTGATCCCTGTCTTAGACCAACATCATTCATTCATTCATTCATTCATTTTCTTTTCGGCTTAGTCCCTTTATTAATCCGTGGTCGCCACAGCGGAATGAACCGCCAACTTATCCAGCATTTGTTTTACGCAGTGGATGCCCTTCCAACCACAACCCATCTCTGGGAAACACATCCATACATTCTCATTCACACACATACACTATGGACAATTTAGCTTACCCAACTCACCTGTACTGCATATCTTTGGACTGTGGGGGAAACCGGAGCACCCGGAGGAAACCCACGCAACCACGGGGAGAACATGCAAACTCCACACAGAAATGCCAACTGGCCCAGCCGGGGATCGAACCAGCGACCTTCTTGCTGTGAGGCGAACGTGCTATTCACTATGCCACCGTGGCGCCGACCAACATCATATTGACGTCAAATACTGAAATTTATTCATCAGTTATGGCAGGCAAAATTCAATGTCTGAAATTGAGTCATAGAGGTAACATCCACATCTGCTAGCTGTAACATCATTAGACATTGATATTTGGTTGGTTTTAGGTTGGACAACAACCTGATTTTCATTAAGTTTCAAACAAAATGCAGCGTCCCCATGACATTAGGGTACAACTTCAATCTGACATCAAGTTGACATCTTGTGCCTGCTGGGTGTTTAGGGAAAAAGTACCAATACTGCACTAAAAATGCATGAAAAGTAAAGTAAAATGCAAATGTAATGAAACTGTACAAAAGCATGCACATCACTCTTAACTGGGTGCTCAGCCAAAAACACGCAAAAAATGCAAATATATAAATCCAAAAAAGCAGCAACATCAAAGCTCCAAAGATGCTAAATTTATTAAATTTAAAAAAGGCTGACACAAAGCTTTTTTAATTTAAAGAGCCCCTATTATAGGTTTTTGAATATGAGCTTGCATGCAGTGTGTAACACAGCTCTCAGTGAAGTGAAATATCCAGCTAAGGTGTTACTGTAAGTGCACAGTGTTTAAAACTATTGATTCATCTATAAAAGAGTCGACTCATAGTGTTTCAAATTAATCTTGTTCATAACGAGTCTTCCGTTTTGGCATGACATGGATACGAAACTTAAGCCCCGCCCATTTGTGCGCGTGCAAACCCGGGAAGATTTTAAACCCCCCAACCCCGCCCACAAACAGCAGCAAGCAAAAGAACCAATGTTGCCAGATTGGGCAGTTTTGAACTTGATTGTGCAGGTAAAAACCTTTTGGATAGGGTTCTGGGCTGGAATCAGTACAAAGGAGGAAACGATCAGAAAAGATGTATGCAGGGGTGGACTGGCTATAGGGAGCACCGGGACATTTCCCGGTGGCTTGACGGTGAATCTGGCCTGCACCCTCTATCTCCTTCTTCCTCCATATCACAAGTGTGAGTAAGTAGTAGTAGTATTTAATTGTGTTTTGTAATTTGTAAGTGCTTGTAGTGTATCTGGTTAACTTCTTATATTCTCATATCGCGTCTAAAGCCACGTTGAAAACGTGACGCGTGTCGATTTGTTTACGAATTAAAATGCGTTTGTGAGCTTGCGTTTCACTGCTGTTTGTCATTGCTATGGCCACCATCAGCTCTCCTACACACGTGTGGCGGTCATGTTTCATAACAGTTCAGATTTTGCAGCTGTGTGCATTAATACTGAATGTGTGTCGCTGTTTACTTATGTTAAGAATAGAGCAATATGCTGGGAGACCGGCGGGGGTTAATCGCTGAACGATTCATATAGGAGTCGCTAGGATAACTAGGTAAAAATAAATGCATATTACAAGAAAATGAAAGTGTTTTTTGACCATGCAGACCGCCAAAACCAAAATAGGACCGTTTTTAATGTATAATAGGGGCTCTTTAATAAATTTTGCATCTTTGGAGCTTTGGTGTTGCCGCCTTTTTGGATATACTCAAGTGCACTCTGAAACTTGGCTTCATGCAACAGGCCATGTGTTCATGAGAGAATTTTAGAAAAAGTCTATTTGTGCTGCTTCAATTACAGTCACATTTGCTAAATGTGTTTTGTGCTACTGTAAATTTCAATTATTGTCTGTGCAAGAAACTAAAACAGCAATGGAACGTAGAAAATAAAATTGATAAAATTGTGTATAGTTAAATGCATTTGACATGCTTCTCCTCACCCAGAGTTCAGAAGATGAGTCAAAGTGGGTGGAGGAACTGATGAAGACTCATACAGCCCGTCTGCGAGACGTGGAGTTACTCACAGGACTGGACTTTTATCGCCGCACCAGCAGGACCTATGAGGAGATTCTCGCTCTAAAAACTTACTTGCACACATACGAAAGTGAGATCTGAAATACTCCCTGCATTAGTATGTCCTAGATACCTACCTGCAGCCTTCAGTTCCAGATAAACACACTTGTCTGTAATAAGCAAATGTTCCTGAATGTCTTAATTAGCTAGTTGAGTTGTGTGATTGGGATTGGAGATGAACTTTGTGGGGAAAATAATCGGACACCCAATTTAAACTGTGGGATGTGCTGTGGCACCGCCAGAAAATTTTCTTAGGGGTGGCCAGAAGAGACTGCACCAAATCTTGAAAAAAAAATAATAATAATTTGAATTCAGTGTAATGTTATATTTTTGTTTCTGGTAAATGAAATAATGTGTTTTTAATTCATTTAATGAATTACTCTTGAAATATTGCAATTTATTCCTTGAAATAATTCAGCAAGTACATGTGCTAACCAAATAAAAATCAATATTTGGTTTAAAAACACATTTTCAGTTATTTTACACATACTTTTATTGTACAGCATACAGTATATGCCATGTCTAAAATTAATAAATATAAATGAATGAGTTAATAAAACAAACAAATGAACAAACTGAACAAAAGTCATTACTTAATACACACTCACTACAGACCCTAATAATATAAAATATCCATATTCCTTTTAGAGCCACAATATTATAAATACAGCTTCTTTTATTGATGTACCTTAAGGTGAATATTAAATTTTCATTGCAGCCCATTGAAGAAGCTCATGCTGTCAATGACGTTCAGGTGGGGGGAGTAAATTAATACATTAATTAAATGTATAATTAATAATATCAACAGCAACAGCTGTTGTTATTAATTAATACCTTAGTGTAATGTTTTTTTCGTCCTAATACATTTTTCTCCTTTTATATTTGAACTATACGCATGACCGAACATGTTACAACAATAAGAATAATATTTAAATATGTTGACCTGTTTGATGCGCTGGGATCAGATGGCTAAACAAATTAGACAAGTCTTTTTTTTGAGAGAGAGAGTTTTTGAGTCTCGAAAATGGAGCGTTCTGGAAATGCTGAAGAGGCCTTTTTCATTTTAAAATACTGCTGCTCTGTGTCAGTGTGGATGGGTGGAAACGGAGACATCTGAAAATGGACGTGTGGCTGCAGACAGATCTGATTGGGTCTTTTTCTCAATATTAAATAGTCTACTCAAAGTTTAGTCTAGCATTCTTTCCTTGTAAGTTCAGACTTCAAAGTTTGATATTTGTAATAAACTCTTCAGGACACGTCGGGTAAATCTTTCAAAGGGAACATACTTTATTACGTCATTTACATTATACTGGCTACATTGTTGTTCTTAACAATAGAATGAAAACATGATATAAGTAACTACCAATTTTCATTTTGATATTAAAAGCTTAACAGACACCAAAAATGTTAAGACTTCGTGTAGCTACATATTTATATGACCTTCATCTTCACTGTATACATATTTATAACAAAACGCCTATAACATAACTGCCTCCTTTCCATTTCATTGAAAAATATAAAACAAACCCTGTCTCTTTTGCTTAATATCAGTTTTAAGAATCAGTAATGGTAGTCAATAGTTTTGAGCGGTATAGTGTAGATGGAGATCTTTTCAGAAAGGCTAGGTGAAACACCAGTGTGGATGTTGATCATTTTCATTCTAAAACGCTGTTTTAAAACTTTAGTCCTAACAAACAAACTCTTTATGAACTGCTTTGTTTCAGTGAATCATGCAGTCACGGCCTCCACTCCTCCATGTTGCGAGATATAGTCAGTACTTATATGCGTCACTTTGTAGAACTTTTTAAATAATACTGATGAGAATTAGGAAGGATTTTGTTTAGGAATTTGTACTTTATGTCCAAACTGAAATAGGAAAAATTGAAAAATGGGGTTAGATGTTGCATATTCTAATTGCAAAATACAACAAATTTTAGGGGGGCTAGCTGTTATATATATATATATATATATATATATATAACATTAGGCTACTCAATGACATTGACAGGCGGGATATAGTTATAAAAAGGATATAGTTTATTGCAGTGAAGAGACCATATTTGAGATAAATACAGTGATGATTATTATTATGTAGATTAATATTATGTATATGAAACTGCATCAATACCATCAAATTAGTCTTGACAGACCTGTAGGGAGAACAAAAGTAATTAAAATACTGGTCAACATTTAGATGTGCTATTTCATTGGCATATTTACAGAGGAAGTCAAGCTAAAATCCATAAACATTCATTAAACGTTTATGCAAATCAAGTACAGCATAATTTGTCATTCAAACATACACCAAATCTTAATGAAAATTCTTGCACTATGTGTGTTGCTCCATGAAACAAACAATTTTTTATAATGTATTTGTTGCAAATAGCACAATTAAAAAAACATACAAATAAAACTCCACCAGATCTCATAAATTTTAAACCCTGCCAATGGCTATGCAAACAAACTTACAGTATGTTCTTCTCTAACTGAAACATATGTTATTATGATATTTTTTAAAAATAAAATTAGGGTTAAATTAAGGCTTGAGGTAGTTGCCTGCTAGTTAAATGAAACAGCATTAAGTTTTTGAAGCAGTATGAGTCCCCAAAAACCACACAATGATACTTGCTTCAGTGTTGCCACCCCACCCATAAATAATTTACTTGAACCACCCCTTGATATGTCATAAAAACAAGCTGTTATCACCTAGGTGGTGTTGACTAAAGGAGAAAAAATGTATTTACAATAGCTTGGGACCTGTGGACATATTATGTGTGTGTAGGCCAAGATGGTGAGGAACTGTTGATACTACACCAATTATCAACTGTACAATTATCAGTGATGCACAAGATAACTAATTGCACATCCCAATTCTTCCCCTAAGCCCTTGCTCTTCCTCTTAGGGGTGTCACAGTTCTCTTTAGCTTGAAGGCGTAGGGCTAAGGGGAAGGGCTAGATAGCCCTCGAAACTGAGATTTTCCAGGACCACACTTGAATACAAGGCTTAAGAAAATTTCCCTGAAATCACCCGCTACAATGGTAGCATGGCTGCAGGGAAGTCAGGGGATGCACAAATTAGTATTTTTTGTCATTATAACGAATTTGTACAACAAACAAGCATATATTTTAATATATTCATAACCGCTGTAGGGGTCCAAGCTACATTAAATAGACCGATAAGGGATTTATTAGCTCATTTCAATGAACCGGATCTTGAGGATCCGAATCATTAATTTGACTCAATAGAGTCAGATTGAATCAGATTAAAAGATTCACACTTTATCTACCATTCGCCCAGCGAATAGAAGAGATCGTATGTCACCAATCTTGCTTATATTATTTACGTGGCCAACGATAATAACATAACACAGTATTGGGTTAACTTTTAGCAAGGTAACAAAATCTACAGCTCGAGGCAATGACTGATAAGCACATAAACACGAACACAGTTCTTACAAAATGAGAACAAAGATTTATTGAGCTACACTACGATACATGAAACTAACTACATAATAAGCAAACAACAAACAAACGCACGCACACATTCACACATACACACAGAGGCAGTTCGGAGGATGCAAAATGAGTTGACGACAGACCCAAATCAATTCTAGTACTTCTGACTAGATCTTAGAATCACACCTGAGAAACCACAAAAGGCGATTTAGCTTATCTTTAACTGCTTAACATCAATCAGCACCAGATCAGTTAGAGACAACGTTAGTTCGTGTTACTTGCGATTTTGCTGAAGAAAATCTTGAATCTCCCTTGCTGACTTGCTTGGAATGCACGTCGGTCCTGATTGGGTGGCGACTCGCTTCGGTGACGTCTTTCAGTTCACTCCCTCGTGAGTGGCTGTTGTCTTTGGGTTGTCAAGGTGCCGGGCTGCTGAGAGCAGGCTTGCGGTAGTCGTGCAGTTTCAGCGGAGTGAAACTTAACGAGGTTGCATGGAAAGTTCGTGGTGACCCAATCGCGTGGCGGCGCGGTGTCCGTGCAGAGCGAAAGGGGGCAGAGTGCACAGCTGGCGCGGGCAAGCTTGATGCAAAAAGCAAAGATTTTACGGTTGCAGGGCGGTTTTAAGCGACCTGGTCTGGTCCATCCCTGTGGCTCCATCTTCCAATGAGCAGTGCCCATGAGGAGCGGGTACACGCCCCACATCATGTAGTAAAAGTCACTGATTAACAGAGAATGCATGTGGGTTTCACGTGGTAAAATCCCTTGTAAGTTTGTAACTCTTATATCGAAGGTTACAAAATGAATACTAGTTCATCCTACAAACTTTTCATTTATATCACTGCTTCGCAAATGTCATTAGCTACAATTTAATACCAGACATGAAACATTTCAGACACACACAGAAGTTTTACCTGTTATAAGGGTTAAAACAACACATCGATCAACCTGGTTGGTTGGAATACACAACATGTGAGGAAAACCTATAGCATATCATTCAAAAGATGCATCTGCCTTTGTTTTGCATATTTCAAGAGATTGTCTTCAATTTCATGTATGGATTAAAAATCCGCAGATCTCTGAGTCTCTAGGAATTGAACAATTGGCGGGCGAACAGTGCGCCCTAAGGCCAGCACATGACCAGGGAGTCATTAAACAGTCTTGTGACACGAAGCCCACCGAAACTCCTATAAAACGCCTTTGTTTTAGACTTAATAATTAACTAAGTTAGCCGAAGGGTCTTCCGAACATCTGGCACAAGTAAGATTCGAAATAAGGATCCTCTGTTTTGTTATGACATAGCCTTAGGCGAGGTCTAGATGACAGACAATGTGGCACCAATTTCCAGGCCTGATTCGAACTGGTTTTGAAAGTTCTGCACATCTGCAGTGAGTCCTTACACCGCGTTCGTGTTTTACTGTCAAGCTTTTTTCAAAACAATGCTAAAATAAAATCTGCAAAATTTGGCAATCTATAAATCTATAATCCCTAATAATAAAGCTGCAGTCACACTAGAGTTTGAGCTTGTGAAATTTTGTCGGGGAAAAAAGGAGCGAGATTAAACAAGATGATTAGACATTAAACAAAGCGAGCGATTGGTCCATATTTTACATTTCTGTACAGAGAGGTGATGTTTTGATCCTTGATTGGTCTCACACAGTCAAATGATGCGATTTTGCAGATCAGAGTTCACCAAGCTTGAACTTTCCAATGCAGGAATCTGCGAAACTTGCCACACGACGTTGCATTTCTGGTCTGACGCATGCGTAGGAATGGAGGTCTATGGGGCGAAAAGTGCAGTGTGACGCAGCTTAATTCCTGTATCGCAGTCCCACAACAACTTTTCACATCTGTCACTCGATGACACTCTAATATCCTGTCAGAAAAGTCTAGTGGCTGGGAATGAGCTTTTTACAGTGTCTGGTATAACATCAATGTTGTTTTTGTGCGTTTACAAAGATGAAAATGGCCTCGGTGTAAATGCACAGTACAGTTACAATCTTATTCCCACTTTATATCATTATGAGAACATGATATACGCCTTCAGTGATTATCTGAAGATAAATACCATATACTAATGCACCTGGAATTACTACTGGACTCGCCATCGTCTGATACCATATGAACCAAGAAACCGCGATGACATATGATGACGTGCGCAGGTACTGTATTGGTGTTCCTTTTCTTAGGAGTAAAATTTGAAGCCCTTTCCCTTCACGCTCTGTTTCAAGGGCAGAGGATAGGGTAGGGTATTTTGATTTTCTATCAAAAATAGAATTGGGATTGGGCCTAAATTTACACTAAAACAAAACACACTCTCCTGAACCTAGTGACGTTAATACAGTGATTATCCTGGGTGATGTAAGTTTGTCGCGCCACCTGCATCACTCAAGTATATCAAAGCACAGCGGTTAAAGAGCCACTATTATGGGTTTTTGACAATGATGTTGAGTGTAACACAGCTCTAAGTGAATGAAAACATCCAGCTGAGTTTTAAATCTAAAAAGTGCACCCTGTAAAAAGCTATTGTCTCTCAAACGCAAGTAAATTCAGTCTTTTAAATGAATCACACATCATTCGAATCTTTTGCTGTTTTTTCATGACATAACAAAACAAAACCTGGGAGAACTTAAACGCTCCTTCCTCAAACACTGTAGTGGATTGCGACAGATTCCATTATTCCATTATAAGCAGGGGTCACCAAACTTGTTCCTAGAGGGCCGGTGTTTTAGCTCCAACCCTAATCAAACACACCTTAACAAGCTAATCAAGGTCTTACTAGGTATATTTGAAACATCCAGGCAGGTGTTGAAGCAAGTTGGAGCTAAACCCTGCAGGACACCGGACCTCCAGGACTGAGATTGGTGATCCCTGGTTTACATGGTAGAGTCTTAATCAGAGTATTGTCTTAATCATATTAAAATCGGAGTATTGTAAACGTACTCAATGAACGTGCCAGATGATGTCGCAAGCTGTCAAAGACAGTGCATTTCTCTGTCTTTCAGTTGATTCCATGTGCACTCAAATGTTTCAATAAGTTTGACGCGTTTGCCCCCTACACAACCAACTTTTGTAAAGTACCGGCTTCACGTTCCTGTGTCCGAATTCTTGCTTGTAAAATACATCCATACTTTAAAGCAATTAATTTAAGCAATTTTGATAAATGTGATCATGAATGTTAATAAATCTGAAGGGAGTTGCTCACCGTATGCACTGTACTGCATGTGTTACCTATGTGTGTGCATTCCCTAGCAACAAGAACAAACATCTAACATCGCTGACGGTGTACACATCCCTCAAAGTTGTTTCGAATTAAATGTTTCGAGATGGTGTGACTAAAGTCCCTGTAAGAATTCTATAGTCTTTGGTGGGACACAACACGTACCTATGTGTGCCTATGATGCACCTCTTGATGCTTCTTACGTCCTTGTCACAGCACCAGTGGCACCAAAATTAGGCCGGTGCATACAGGTTTCAGTACCCAACCCTACTAGTAAGAGTCACATCATTTAAAAGAGAAGGACTGTCTCAGCAATTGGCTGAATGTAAAGGAGGACTAAGCAAAATTGTTTATGTTACTTTATGTTCTCAAATCTCAACAATACAACTTTACAATGTGTACAGTTGTTTGTATTTATCACTATTATTAGAATTTTCCAATTTCCATATTTGCAATGCCCGTATTTTAGAATTTTTTTGCAGTCCCCTTAGAATCCAACATGGAAATCATTTTTGTTTTTTATTTGTATTGATTGCTTTGAAATTCAAATGACACTTACATGCCTGTGTTTTTATTTCTGTAATAAATATGGCTTTCAAGCCAACAGTTTGAGGATCTTGATGGTTTATTGAAGATATGTTGTTTATGTGAAGAAATCTGTGTTACAAGTTAAACAAAAACTAGCAAACAATTGTATTTTGAATTTAAATAATTTCTCGGCCTTGAGTTTACATTAATTTACATTTTACATTTGAATAGCCAAAATTACAAGTTTCAGTTTGTAATTCAGTTTAATTCATTTTTATTTCTATAGAGCTTTTACAATGTAGATTGTGGCAAAGCATCTTCACATGGATTATAGTAAATTGAAACAGTGTCAGTCCAGTTTTCAGTGTTGGAGTTCAGTTTAGTTCAGTTCAGTGTGGTTTAATATTCACTGCTGAGAGTTCAAACACTGAAGAGTAATCCATCGATGCGCAGCTCTACAGTTCTTGAATCATGCAAGCCAGTGGCGACAGCGGCGAGGAAAAAACTTGTGGAGTGAAGGATCAAAAAAACCGCAAGAGAAACCAGGCTCAAATTTTTTTATTTGTGATTTATCAGTTAATTATTTATTTTTTTAATCGATTGACAGCACCAATCTAAAACTTGTAGAACTGTGTTCTATCATCTTTGCATCAATTTACAAAAAACAAAAAAACAAATGATCGCTTATGCTAGGTGTTTGTAATGCAGTGTCTGTGGGCAATAGAGTACATTTGACATTGTTCTCTCTTCTGGCTGCCATTATCAGTCTCACACAATATTTTTCCTTTTTATGAATGCCTTGATAACACTATTGTTGAGTTTTTTTTTTCTTTTATTATTTGAGCAAATAGGAATACAAAACATTTTTTGTTGTGCTCTCTAATTCACTGAGCTCTATGTTTACCCAACTATGTTGACTTCCACTGCTAAGAAACCTGGAAATGTGAAAAGGGTCAATGGCCCTCAATAAACAAAGTTGCCCATCCCTGATGTAGACACACAGACACATATTTCATATTTCCACATATTTGTTCAGTGGCAATTTTAACAGGAATATATACACAATATAATTACTATTAGTGTCAAATTATATTCATATAAATATTCATAATAATAAATACTGGACATATTAGCTAGAAGAACAAATCTCAATCTAAACATCAACTCAGAAATTGCTGGATAGTAAAGGTCCTCTCTGACCACCAGCTGACGTATGAAAACAATAGTCTCATGAATTGGTTCTGTTGGTATGCTTCATTGTTGTGGACTATTTTCTCCATCGTCTGAAGCCCATGATCATGCTACAGGCATAACATGAAGTCACTATAAATGCAAATATCTGTAAAGAAATAAATAAGCACATTACATACATCATGTAAGATACACATGCAGTACACACACATTTAAACAATGCTTTGATTGCACATCTCAACCAGACAACGCCCACTCAACTGATACTCAGCGCTAGCTCCTTTCTGCTCATAAAGGCATTACCGTGGTTCTGCACTTCCGCTTGACAAATAACAATGTATAATTTGACTGAACTGGGAGTCTCAGAGTTTAAACATGACATCAAATCAAACAAATGACATCATAAATAAGCACCATAAAAGCAGTATAAAACATCTGCTGTTGGTTAATCTGAGCCTAGTGTTGTTTGAGACACATACATTGAAGTTTTAGTCATAAATGTCTTGTCTTATCAAAACACCATTGATTCTTGGATTGTAACCACAATAAATCAGTAGTGAGTGAGTGTTTGGTGTGTATTTTAAGCATAATTATCTAAAACCAATAACTAACAAGAACTTGAAAAACAGAATGTGTTATAGAATGTGCAAAAGAAGATGAAAACTTCATTTTCAATTGCATCTAATTCTGAAAATTACAATATAAAGCAGAAAGGAATAAGAAATATACCACAAACTCACCGTAGCTGCAACATTAATATTGTGTTCTCGATGCTCCATAAATGTAATAATATTGCCACGGGGTCTCTGTATACATGTGGTGTTTCCAAATGCACCCGCAGACGAAGAAACTGTAGCTTCCAGTAAAAATGCACCAAAATAAAACAGCAAAGCGATGAAATGGTAGAACATGTCCTGTACAAAATGAAAGACAATTTGAGTATATACAGATCAAAAAGTGTTTTTTTTTTTTATTTACTGTAAGATTATATTAGAGGAATATATAAAATGAACAATAATAGATTAAAAAAATCATTAAAATTTTATTTGTAACAAGAGGAAAAGTAGAAATTAAAAATTCACATATACAGCGCTCAGCATAAATAAGTACAAATAATTTTATCCATTTCTCAGTGAATATGGGTAATATATTGGTGCATTTGAACAAAAGATATTTATTAAACAGATATATTTATTAAAATAATATTTTATTCACAGAACATCTTTAGAAATGGAAAAATAACACATTTAAATTCATGCAAAATATTGCAAAACCAACATTTCAACAAAATTGGATCCATTTTTTGTTTCTCTTGATTTTTTTCTATTTTTGAAAAAATTATTTTGTATTTTTCCCTAACATATAAATTTGGGCTACTGTTTTTTGAACCATTATTGTGAGTTATTTTTTTAGTTTAGCTCTAGTTTTGGTTTTAGTACTGACTAATCTAATGTTCATTCATTCATTAATTTTCTTTTCGGCGTAGTCCCTTTATTAATATGGGGTCACCACAGCAGAATGAATCGCCAACTTAACCAGCACATGCTTTACACAGCGGAAACATCCATACACACACATATAAATTAGTTTTGGGGCGATGCAGTGGCGCAGTAGGTAGTGCTATCGCCTCACAGCAAGAAGGTCACTCGTTAGAGCCTCGGCTGGGTCAGTTGGCATTTCTGTGTGGAGTTTGCATGTTCTCCCCGTGTTCACGTGGGTTTCCTCCGGGTGCTGCGGTTTACCCCACAGTCCAAAGATATGCGGTACAGGTGAATTGGGTAAGTTAAATTGTCCATAGTGTATGTGTGTGAATGAGAATGCTGGATAAGTTGCCGGTTCATTCCGCTGTGGCGACCCCAGATTAATAAAGGGACTTAGCCGAAAAGAAAATGAATGAATATATTATATTATATTATATTATATTATATTATATTATATTAT